>JXCR01131316.1:202420-219514 GCA_002079205.1 Phalaenopsis hybrid cultivar | reverse complement strand
TATATATATATATATATATATTGATAGTTGTAGACTATGTGTCCAGATGGAAAGAAGTTGTTGCTTTACCTCAATGTGATGCTCAAAGAGTTACAAAGTTTTTAAGAACGAATATATTTTGTAGATTTAGGATGTCAAGAGTGATCATAATTGACGGAGAAGTCATTTTGGGAATGCAATAACGGAGAAATTATTAAAGAAATATCATATTAACCATCAAATTTTTACTTCTTATCATTCTCAGACAAGTGGTTTGGGTTAATTATCCAATCGTAAAATTAAAAGAATAATGGAAAAAATTATGATTCCAATAAAAATGGATTGGTCAATTAAACTTGATTATTTTTTTCAGCTTATAAAACTGCATATAAAACTCCTATATGAATGTCCTCATAGAGGGTAATATTTGGGAAAGCTTGTCATTTACCAGTTAAACTTGAGCATAAAGCATAATAGACTATTTGAGAATTTAATTACAATTTAAAGGATGCTAGTGAGAAAATAATATTGCAATTAAATGAGCTTGAAGCGATAAGGAATGAATCTTAAGAGAGTGTTAAGATTTATAATAAAAAGATGAAGATGTGGCATGATCGAAGGATTCATACTAAAAATTTTGAGCTAGGGAAACAAGTTTTGCTATATAATGCAGAGTTAAGATTATTTCTAGGAAAACTAAAATTCAGACGGATGGGCCCATTTGTTGTGATAAAAGTTTATCCCTTTAGAGATATAGATATCAAAGATCCTAAAATTACAAAAATATTCAAAGTGAATGGTCACAGTCTAAAACCCTACTTTTTAAGGGATCAACTTAAATTATATGTCTATATGTTTTTGGGTCAACCAAAATAAGCACTAATTAAGTTGAGTTGATGACGTTAAACCAAGTGCTTTGTGGGAGGAAACCCATTGTTACCATTGTGTTTATGTTTTGAAAGTTAGGCTGTTTTGTTTGATCAATAAAAATTATGATAGTATTTTGAATATTTAATTACTCAGTAATGTTTCTAAGACCATAATAGATGACTTAGACATGTTAGAATGAGTATTTCAATGTTAAGCTGACCTATGCTAAACTAAGCACCTGCACTTATGGCCCAACATTCAGCGCTTAAGCTCGACAGTTAACTAAATGTTATAAATTATATTTCTAGAAGATTTAAATGTGGTTTAGTGGGTTTTAACGTGGTTTAGTGGTTTGACAATGTGTATAGTATTTTTAGGCTTGTTCTAAAGCCTCCAAATAGTAGGGAATGAAGGTAATTCTCACACCACTTCAATTTTCACCCTAAAGTCTAAGTGAAGAGTGAGATTTCTTGGAAAAATGTCTTCTTGGGAGATTTATATGATGAAAAAAAAGGAAGTCATGAAGAAGAAGTTTGTTTTTCAAAGTGAACAAGAGTTATAGAATGATTTCCCAGTAATTAGTATAGAAGGAATAACAGAGAAGATCAAAAAGATTGAGACTGACGTGGCTTCAATTAAAGCAAAGGTGAATGAGACTAACAGACATTTGGAGCATATTGGATAGAAACTTAAGATGCAATTTAGCCATAAAATTTTTGTAAAGGAAATGAAAAATGTTATGTATTTGAAAAACAAATGGATTGAAGAAGATTCAATCAGAGTTCTTCACCACCATCTATTCTATCAAATCTATAATCCAAATGCCCCAAGAGAAACAAATGAAAGGCCAAAATTTGTTCCACCAGAAGGAGAATAGAATTAAGTTTTAAGTTTAGTGTTTCTTTGTGTTAGGTGTTGTGATGTTAGTATTAAGTTTGTTTTAGGTGTTTTGAATGTTAAGTTTGTTTCATGTTTGAAGTTTTTTCATAGGAATTATCTCATCCAAGAATCTTTGGATTGAGAAATTATGTATCACAAGTGTTTGTATATGTTTGTGAATTAACCGAAGTGTTTTTTGTGTGTAAAATTTTATGTTATTTTGTGTTGAATTGAATTAGTGAAAATTGGTTAATTTTGAGAAAGAGGAGAGTTGAAGGGGAAGAAAATAGTTATTAAAAATTTATAAGACCATTTAGGGGTGGCTAACTTAAGTTAGATGTGCATTTCACTTACAATCAAAAATATCAATATTCATGCACTGGAACCTAAGTGCCAAACCCCTGTCTTTAAGCGTTGGACAACCCAAGAGGTAGGTGCCTAAGAACTGAACCAGTCACGTTTAAGCATCAGTTCACTCAAAGAAGTTTTCAAATGGTTAAAGGTGAAAAATTAACCCAAAAATCACCATTTTTGACCCTCGGCATCGTCTTCTTCCCTCTGAATTTGCGAGTGTGGATTTAGGGCTTCTTCTAGAGTGAAAATTTCATTGACGATTCAAGCTAAATTTGATAGATTTGATATTCTTGAGGTAAGAGCTTCACTTCTATGTAAACATTTTTATTTTCACCATGTATTTTGAGCAAATTGAAGATTTGACCGAAAATCACTATTCATGGTGAAAATTTGAGAAAAACCTATGGGAAATAAAAAATGATAGTTTAAGCTTTTAGAAGTTGAGTTTAGTGATTTAGTCTTAAATTTACTATTTATTGTAAATTTTCTGTGATTTTTAGACTTGGCACCAAGAATGAAGATGAGTAAATCGAAGTCCCACTTCAATTCAAGCAAGTTTACTAGCTTGAAAGCTTAGGAAAAGTATACCAAAGCACTACTATCGAGAAAACTAATTCCTTAGAGATGTTTCAAAACTCTGGGTGGAGTAGTGGATGATTTAATATATTGTCAACAATGGAAACAATTTTGTTATTTCTTTTGTTGTGGCCGTAATTTCTATTGTTCGACAGTTTTACACTAATCTACTGGAAGCTGAATAAGATCAGATCATGGTCTGAGGAAAATTAGTCTTTCTCCCACGAGGTAATAAATTTATTTTACAAGTTGTCCCCTAGTGTATTATGTTTTTATTCAAACTATAATCCTATTGAGGAGGAGTTGGATGAGATCATATCGTCATTGACCACAAGAATAGGACTTTGGAAGATATTAAATGAAAAAAGATTCAATTTCTCTACATCAAAGTTAGATGCCATATCGAAGGCATGACACTACATTATTTCTACTCGTCTACTCCCATCCATCCACCTCAGTGAAGTAACCAGAGATAGAGCTTCCTTAAGTTATTTCATTCAACAGTTCAAGCCAATGGACATTGGATCCTTGATTTATCTGACTATCATCAGTTATGCTACAGCTGCCACTACTGCGGGTTTATGATTCACATCTTTAATTTTTTTTTTATGTGAGCAAGCTGGTATTAGATACAATACCTGAGATGAAATACTACATGCTCTAATGCCTATAACAAGCATTCATGTCAAATTATATTCACAACATTTGATATTTGGCTGGAGAGGAGGATTTTCTAGAAATTCAGGTGTTTCTACTTCTCATGCTTCTATCTCACGTGCATCCACATCACATGACCAGGCTTCTAGTTTTCATTCAAATGCTCATCTAATGCAAAAAATGTTAGATAACATTAATTATACTGTGGACAAGGTATTAAATTTGGAAAATTTTGTAGATCATATGGATGGTTAGATGAGAAGACACAGTGATTATGAAGAAAATTTTCACTCATCTTTGGAAAACCTTATCAGCGGTGACCAAAGTGTAGTTTTTCCTTCATATCCATAGTATCCTTCATATGAACCTACTGCTTTTTGGAATAGTGATGATAGTGATGATGATGAGGAGGAGGATTAAATTTAGTTTAGTTTTTAATTGTGAACTTTATGTGGTGTAGTTGTATTGATCTATCAATTTGTTTTGTGTTGCATTTATCTAGACTTTTACTATTTTTTGTGTTTTGTTTTGTGTTGACCTCACTTTTGGTTGAGGTTTAGTTTTTACTCTTTAGTAGCCTAAGTTCTAGCCATAGGACTTTTCTATTGACTATTATTGAAAAATTAGACAAGGAACACTCACCATTAGAAATTCTACACTCTTCTCTACTCAACTTGGAGTTGCACATATTAGTCATAACCTCTGGCATTTAGTAGGTGTGATCACTATGGGGGAAACTCAAGATGAGTCACCCTTAGAACTGTTGGACCTTAGGGTTGACCCTGGGTGTTGGTCTAGGACTAAGGCACTCACTTGCAATCACTTGCACTCACAATCACTCACTAACTTAAACCCAGAACTTTTAGGCTTTGGTCCCTTAATACTTTTGGGAGACTCCTATAGGTGGTTCCCTAAACGCATTAGCCCTGGGCTAGGGTTTAGCTAAGACCACTATAAAGAGGACCCAAAATGGGTTTTCCATTGGTCCATGGCTTATTGATGGGGGTTGGCACTCCAACTCTACTAAGATACCCAACCTACCCTTTTGCCCCTAAATTCCTCCCAAATTACCTAGATACCCTTGGGACCCCAAATTTGGCCAAAATCTCCAAATCTAGCCAAAATACCCAACTTGATTCAAAAATCATTTCAAACACCTTGAAAACACCCAAACTACCCAAAGTCCCCAAATTGGAAAATTACCAAAATACCCCTCTATAGCCAAAAATTCCAAAAATTCCAAAAATTCCCAAAGATTCTAAATAAATCCCAAATATCCCCAATTTTATTTTTCTCAACTATCACATGACCCAGTTTGGTCAATTTGACCATCTTTAACAAAAACCCCCAAATTTGCCTTTAAGAGCCCAAATTTCCCCAAATTCAACTCAAAGGTTCAACAATTTGATCTTAATTGACCCCAATTTCAATCATAAACTGAAATTAACTTTTGATATGGCTAAAATAATTGAAATACAAGCATAATTGGTCTATGATTTGAACCCAATTTTGATTTAGGTCAAAACCCCAATTTTGACCATATGACCTAATCTCACCAAATTAAACCCATAGCTCACTCAGTTGGCCACAATTTGTGTTACAAAATCTTCATAACATCCCCATGCATCAAAATTGACCTTAAATTGGCCTTTGGGAGACCTGAATTTCATTTGATTTCAACCTAAGTCCAAAAGACCCAAATTTAGCCCCAAACTGGCTAAGTCCCCAAATTTCACCAAATTGATTGCCTTAATCCCAAAATTGGCACCCAATTTATGTTTAAAACTCTTCATGAGGTTCCTATTGACCTTTTTAAATAATAAATTTGGACTTAGCCCAAGGCTAACCCAACCTAGACCCATGTCTAACCTAACATGCCCAAATTGACAAAATTTAAAAAATCCTTCAAATTGACCTTCCAATTGAACTCAAAATCACTTCAACCTTTCACCAAAAATCTTCACAACACTCATCTACACAATTTTGATCTAGCCCAAACCCAAGTTTTGGTCATTTGCACTCCCTTGAACCCTTTCACCAAAAATTGACTTAATCATGTCTAAGCCACCAAAGTAATGATTTCATAGCCACCAAAACCTTCCTAAAGACCAGGCTAAACCCTCCTAAAAGCACCATGACAATCTATGGACCAATGGATGCCCAAATTAAGGGAATTTACCCATTTTTGTACCTAACTTAAAAATATCCCCAACATCATCACTTACCCTTGGGAATTAATCATCATTAGCCACCCCTAACTTCCCTGAGCCACGAGGTGACCAATGCCTGGTCGGCCAGCCACCTTGGTGGCTGGGAAATGGCCAAAACCATGGACAAGAGAAGGAATTTTCACCCAATTCAAACTTAAAGGCCAAATCAGCCCAGCTGCTCATTGGAGCATCTCTACCCTCCATATAAGCAACCAAATGCACCCCTCGAGTGACCCTGACAGCCAGCCTAGGCCATTTTATTTAAACTCCCCCTCCATGGTAAAAGACAAAGAGATTGAAATTCTTTGGGAAGACTCTGTAAAAGTTCTTCAAGAGCTTCCTGGAGACCTCTTGAGCTCAACCAAACATTCCTTAACCACTCAAATACATTGCTTCAGTTCAATTTTGGAGCTCAATTTCAAGGCTAAAACAGGACATCCTCCAAACCTCCACCAAATTTAAATTAATTGTACCCATATTATCCCAACATCAAGAGAAGAAGATCCCCCACAAAAGCCCCATCATCCGACCACCCTAAGGTGGACTTCGACCAAACCCCCAAATCGGCCTTGATCGAATTTGGGTCTAGGCATTTCCTCACAACCAGGGGATCCATCCCTAGGCTTCTGTCACCCACCTAAAGCTTATATAAGCATCCAATTGAGGCTACCCCTCTTGGACCAAGGTATTCAAAGTTAACTCTAAACCGAGATTCTTTTAATTATTCATAAATATAAAGTCAATTTAAGGGTTCATCAACAGTATGGATGTGTTCTACTAGTCAATACAAGAATTTTTAAAAAAAAATTCACTCAATTTTGTTAAGAATCGAGTGAGATATTAGCATTTTAAAATGGACAATTTTTGGGTCCAGTTCATTTGGGACGATGACTCGTGACCGTCAGATCGAGCGTGTATTGATCGGGTGGCCCTGATCGAGTCTGACAGACAGTGGTCCGACATGGGCGTGAATGAGCTAGCTGGAGGTGTCAATCACACAGTGACACGTGGGCTATTCGACCCGTACAAGGTTGACATTGATAAGTAGGAAAATAGGGGTCCTTTCTTATTTATTTAATCCCCAAAACTTCAAAAATACATAACTTTGTGTAGAAAAATCACAAAAAAAAAATAAGAATACCCTCTTGCTCAGTAAACAGAGGAGAACAATGTGAAATAAATTTCAATTCCATTTGATACATAAAATATTTTTAATTAATTAAACACTCATACTGACACATCACCTTGGCTTGAAATTTTGGCATGCTGCAGCCTCTATCAAGGGAAACATCCTCTGATTTCTCCAAAGTTAGAGGAGGTTCCTATACAGAGATCCATATTTTTCAAATTTTTCACATTATTTCCTTAAAATAATCATGGAAATTATCATATTGATTCGAAAATTCTAAGAAAATTTTGGAAGGTCGACCATAACTAAAGAAGCTTTTGGAAATAATTTCATTGGTCATGTAATTTAAAATACACTTAAATTTTACAAATACTAAATCACTAAGATAATTATTTTGGAAAATATAAACATTTAAATGATTTAGTCATTTAAAACATCCTTAAATTTTCCAAATACTAAATCACTATGATAATTAATTTTGGAAATCACAAACATTTAAATGACTTGCTTTTTGATCTCCACTGTGATTTATGATCCAGAGAACTCATCATAAAAATTTCAAAATATTTTTAGTTCCATTGACAACTTAAGTTGATTTTTAAAGATAAATACCACTTTTGACATTTAAATGATTTTTTAAAATATAAAATATAATTCAAAAAACTATGAAATTTAGTTTTTTGAGTTTTCTATGATCAGGGGTATTTTCTAAAAATAAAATGATATTTAAAATGAAAACTTGATTTTTAGCCTATTTTAAATATTTAAATAATTAAAATTCATAAAAATAAAAAAAAAAAAACTCATGGAAATGCTCTAAATTGCTTTACAATCACTTAGGAATAATTAGAATACTTTTCCTGATTTTCTAAATAAAGATATTAAATTTTAAAAACTAAAAAATAATTTTTTTAAAAGCTAAAAATGAGTTTTCACTAAAATAATTCCAATAAATAAAAAAAAATCATAAAAATATGAAATTTTCTCCCTTGTGTTCTCTAACCTCAAAGAGATTTTTCAAAAAGACAAAATTTATTTTTCAATATTTAAAATATTTTATTTTTATTAATTAGCCTAGAACTTAAAATAATTTTAATAAATCACAGAGAATTCAAAAAATCATGAAATTTGATCTAAAGGCTTACCATGTCTAGGTCTACCTCCAGTAAAAATTTCAAGGGATTAGAATTTATCTTGGTCAAGTTAGGTATTTTCTTTAAAAAATCCTATTTTTGCATGAAAATAATTATATAAAATAAATTAAATTATGAAAAATCACATTTTCTCCTCTGATGTCTTACTTAACCCATGAATGAGGTAGGGTAAGAATTTCAAATTCATTTGAATTGAATTTGACAAATTATGAAGTGATAGAGCCTTAGGAGCAAATGTCAAATTTTGGAAATTTTGCCTTAATTAACATTTAGGCTTAATTTAAGGTGGGAAAATGGGTAACCTCTAATCTTAATCAAATTATTTGATGTTTGAAACACAAATGAATTAATTGGTAGAAATCAATCTTGCTTTCTTAATTCAGTCAATAAATTTCTAAATTATTAAAATTTGGAAGTTTATTGAAATTAAATGATCCTGGACTTAGGGGTGTGACTTTTGAAGCAAATAATTAATCCATTTAATACCCCTTTTTTGATTTCCAAATAGAATACAAGTCATGAATCATGACCACTTAAAGCTTAACCCTTTTCAAAACTAATTAAGACACTCACCTAAGTCTTAAGGGCTTAATGGTGACTTAGGCTAAATAAAAAATTGATTAAACAAGGATTAGTGAAATAAGCATAACATAATCAAACATCCTTGAAACAAAACTAAGCCCAATTAGGATTAAAAATTTGGCTAAATGTTCAAATTACACTAACTTCCCCTTTAAAGGGAATTCACTCACATAATCTTCAAATTGAATGATAAATGATAATTAACCTATTCTTAGGGATAATTGAGAACTCAATGTTCACTGAACATTAAGGATATTTATAGGATGAATTATTAAGCAACATAATAAGTTTAAAAAGAGCTCGGGATTTTCCACCAAGCAGCAAGAGAGCAGCAAGGTCCTGCTTCTTTCTCTAGATCTGTTGGATACCTCGGAGATCTACCAAACTTAATATGTTTTGCTTGGGAACATCATCCTTAATTAAATTTCTAAAGGACCCACCAAGATATGACATATGGTTAGGAGAGCTACCAAAACTTTACTTTTCTTGCTCTTCATAAACTGCCTTGACATGCATTTTAAGTTTCAGGTGTTGGAACGAGAAGACTCGCCAGGTACACTTTTATAATTTTCAATGTTGTCTTTCTTGTACTTTCATATTGTGTTTCTCATACTGTACTTTTATACCTGCAAATTTGCATGCTAAACAACGATGTCACCCTGCATGAAAACTAAGACTATCAGGATAGCCACATAACCAAAACCAAAACTAAAATCAACCAAGATAAAATTCACCCCCATAACATTCAAAATATAAAACAACTCAAAATTTAATCACAAACACCACACAAAACTACAACTTCAACTAAATTAAGACATCTCTACTGGATGATCAGGAATCCCTCGGAGGAGGTAATCTACGGTTGCTAACGAGGTTTCCCACGGTCTAAATGAAATTATGGAACTCATTAAGTTGAGTTTAGTAAGTTCATTTTGACTAAGTGAATCCAATAGAAAATAGTGGTACCGGAACGAGGGAACCGTAGGATCCTAACCGATGTCTCTCTAATCAACTTTAATATGCCCCTATAAAATTCAAAGAACTTCAACCATAGGTCCACCTGATTTGACACTATAACTTGACACACTAGAAAACTCAAACTCGTCACGGCAGGAGCTTGGAGCTAGCATGGTGGGCAACACAGCCATCTTCAACATCAAAACCTATCTTCTCCAGCTAAACCAATCTTCCTTCCTTAGACTTTCTTCAACAGCAAAACCTTTCTTCCCCAGCTAAACCAATCTTCCTTCCTTAGACTTAAACAGTAAAGCCATATGACTTCGAGGTTGCTTGCTTATGCAACGTAAATCCTCACCTTATCTTTAGGCTTTTGTACATCCCTGTTATACAATATAAGCCCTAACTCATCATACAATTCTAAGGTTGTATTTTGTCACGACCCAAATCTTCATAGCTTTCAGGCTATTTGTGTGATAGTTTCACGCGAATGTAAGCCCTAACTAATAAAATTGACAGGATGAAACACATAAATATCTCTCCTCAAAACTGAAGCCAAACATTAGGATAGCTTTGGAAATCATCGAGGTTCGCCTCTGGATCCATGAAATCCCCTAGTTCTTCTTCCTTTGGATTCTACAATAAAATGTTCCAAATTTGAACCAATCCCCATTCACCCCTAGTTCTTCTTCCTTTGGATTCTACAATAAAATGTTCCAAATTTGAACCAATCCCCTTCCACACCTCTACGGAAGCCAAACATTAGGATAGCTTGAGAAGTCACCGAGGTTCTCCTCTGGATCCATGACATCCTTGAAGCCAAACATTAGGATAGCTTGGGAAGTCACTGAGATTCTCCTCTGGATCCATGACATCCCTTTCTTCCTCCTTTGGATTCTACAATAAAATGTTCTAAATTTGAACCAATCCCCTTTCACACCCCTATGTCCGATTTCATTGAAAAGTCTTACCCTTTGAAATTCCTTGAAGATAATACTTCCTGATTTGTATCGAGAGTCTTCTTAGGTGACTTTGGTCATTTAAGATGTAATTAACTATAGGAGCTTGAACTTATAGGAAGCATGTCTGAACCCAACTTAAAATAAACCCTATTTAATCATTTATATTAACTAGGGGAAGTTGTCGACATATACAAAGGTTTCGCAGACCAAACGGACATCATACTTTCCATAGTTTATTTGATCGAGCCTCATCCTCATGTATTGTGTTTATCCTTAGGGATAGATACATGATTTGATGTTAGTGCTCTTCTGTTTTAAACTATAAAAAATATGGGGTCAGTTTGATTTCTTACTTCAACGTTCTTCCGAAGCGGGTGACGGGATTTCAATTCCGGTCACCGACAGCTTCTTACAAGCAACTCCCCACAAACCCCACTTTTCCTCGCCGACATTTTGTTAGAAATTGTTGTGATGTATTTTGTTACTATGAGTAGTTATATTTTATTTTTTTTTGGTAGTGATTGTGTTAACTATGTTGTTTTGTGTACTTTGTTAGTTTGCGTTGAGCTTAATCCTGAATTTTAGGAAGGTTTATAATATTACTAACTTTCACTTAAGAACTTCATGTTTAAAAGTTTCAATTTACTACCAGGTATTTTCTATGTGTTATAGTTGTGAATTTCTATTAGTGTGTTTGTTTTCTTTTATGTTATCCTCCACTGCATAGAAGTCTAATGAATCTCCATATATTAAGATAAAGTAAAATTTGATCAATTAATTTTTACTCATGTTTTTTTATTTTTATAGTTGTATATTTAGGATTAAAAGTTTTTGTAAGCATGTTATTTTTAGTTTTCTTTATTGCATTTATATAAATACGATGCTAAAATGTTTTATCTTATTCAAATTTTAAGTTCAAGGGGATGAAAAACATTTTCTAAAACATGAATTTTATTTGTTCTCAATTGTGCTACAAAGAAATTTGATTTTGATTTGAAAAAAATGATTATGTATATGAAGTTATATTAGGGAAGTAAATTTTTGAATATAAAAATGAGTAAGAGAATTTTGTTGAAACAAACAGAGATGAAGAAAAACTTCAAGTTAAAAATTTTATTGTGGAACTGATAAATATTGTGTCACTATCTTTTGTGAGAGAAATTGTAATTTTAAAAAATATAGAAGAGTTAGACTTTTATTTTGAATACTTAATTTTCTTTAATTAAAAATAATTTTGAAAACTATTTTTATATTTTTAAGTAAAAGATATATATCAAAACATTACTTTAGGAAAGGAGGAGTGGAATTCGAAATCGGGCCTATCAAGATATTGTAATCCTCACATGAAAAAGAAAGAAGAAGGAAAAAGAAAAAGAAAAAGAAAAGAAAAAAAAATGAAAAAGAAAAGAAAGTTGAAATAGGGTGGAGAAGCTTGAGGATTAGTGCCTAATCAAAAATTGGTTGCACATCTGATTATTTTAAATTATAAGACTTGAGAAACTCTTAAGCTTAAGGGTATATTATAATAAGTATAATTATTCTTAATTAAAAAATTAAGTGGAGAAGATAGAATGCCTAAACTTTATATTTAGAGAATTTACAAATATTTATGAACTAGATAGAAACTCATATTTTCAAGCTTCTTTACATTAAAGATTTCTAAACTTTAAGTTGGTCTCAAGTACTAAAGCTTTTTCTAAATTGGGCTACTATATTTCTAGATCAAAATTTTAGAATATCCTAAAGAAACTCATTTACATAGTTTACTTATTTTTGTTTTGAAATATTGGAGTGTCACTTGAGGGCAANTTTGATCCCCTGACCTTTTAGGAGACTCATGTAGATGTTCCCATAGACCCCAAGTCCTAGGCTAGGGTATAGGTAATATTTTAAGTTTGGGGGATTTTTATACACCTAAAATATATAGTATTTATGGACACATTTTTATACCTTTTGTTGAGGATATTGCACTTTAATGGAAGGTATTTGTGTGTTTTTCCTTAAGACACAATCTAATGGATGAAAATTGCTAAAATGGGTGAAAAAAATTCAAATTTAGAGCAAAAATGAAGAAGGTGCACAAAAGAATTGTGGTACCCAAGCACCTAGAACTCGCGCTTAAACGTCAGGAAAATCGAGAAGGCCACACCTAAACGCAACATACCTTGCGCATAAGTGACAGAGGAAGTTTCTTGATGATTTAATGAATTTGGACACATTTTTGAAGAGGTGTTTGAAGAAACTCCTGGTAAAAATGTGCGATATGGTTAATAGACACAATATACATTCAATTGGTTTTTGAAAGGAGGAAACTTTTGGAAGATTCATTAAATGTGGACACATTTTGAAGAGACACCAAGACACATTTTTGAAAATTATAAAAAAAGACTTGAATTAGATTGAAGAACACTCTCCTACACNCACCAAGACACATTTTTGAAAATTATAAAAAAAGACTTGAATTAGATTGAAGAACACTCTCCTACACCCCCCAAAGCCGCTAAAGAGACTCCTATGCTGCCCTATAGTGACACTAGTGATGCTTCTCTCATAAATTAACTAGGATATTTAATTGGAGAGAAGAAGAGAGGAGTTGAAGTGTGTGAATAGCGAGTATTGTAAGAGAAAGGAAGAGGAGATTCAAAAGAACTTCAAGAGTTTGGTGGAGAGGATTTGAGATAAGATTTTATCTTTGTGACTAAATTTANGCTGCCCTATAGTGACACTAGTGATGCTTCTCTCATAAATTAACTAGGATATTTAATTGGAGAGAAGAAGAGGGGAGTTGAAGTGTGTGAATAGCGAGTATTGTAAGAGAAAGGAAGAGGAGATTCAAAAGAATTTCAAGAGTTTTGTGGAGAGGATTTGAGATAAGTTTTTATCTTTGTGACTAAATTTGGTTTTAATTTAAACTTCTTATTAGTTTGCATGATTTCTACTTTTAAACTTCATTGTGGTTGTGTTTTCTCCATGAATTTTGAGTAGTTTTCTTTACGTTTATCATTAAAATGATAAGTGATTAAGCATATGTTGACCTCACTTTTGGTTGAGGTTTAGTTTTTCTTCTTTAGTAGCTTAGGGTCTAGCCATAGGACTTTCCTGTTGACTATTCCTAGAAACTAGAAAAGGAACCCTAATCATTAGAAGCTCTCAACACTTCTGTGTTCAACTTGAAGTTCCCCATATTGGTCTCTAAGACTTAGTAGGTGGGGTGAGTATGGAGGATCTCAAAGAGAGTCCCCATAGGACTGCTTGACCTTAGGACTGACCCTGGGTGTTGGTCTGGAGCTAGTTCACTCACATGCACTCACTATCACCTATATCCACGCACAACCCTAAACCCAAAATTGTTGACTTTGATCCCCTGACCTTTTAGGAGACTCATGTAGATGTTCCCATAGACCCCAAGTCCTAGGCTAGGGTATAGCTAAGACTAGTACATAGAGGACCCAAATGGGGATTTTATTGTTCCAAAACTCACACATGGTGGTTGCACCCCATTTCTACCAAAAATATATAACTTGGCCCTTTGCCTTTAAATCCACCCAAATTATCTAAATGCCTTTGAAACTCTAAATTTGGCCAAAATTCCCACATTCATCACGTGTCATTGGGAGTAAATCATAATTAACTCTCCCCTGACCTCCCTGAGCTAAGAAGTGACTGAACACTGGCTTGTCACCTTCTCAGTTGCTAGAAACAGTCAGTGTAAGGGAGCCCCAAATGGCCAAAACCCAAAATTAAACCACCCTGACTTGACTCACTCCCATTGGTCATTAGAGCCTTTCTTCTCTCCACGTCAGCATGCTTTAGTACCCAATTCCCAGCCCTGAGCTCCTCCAGGCAGCCATGACTATAAATGGAGTTCTCTATGGCCAAGGAAGAGAGTGCTTTGAACTTTAAGGAAACTCTACCAAAATCTCACCAGAGCCTCTCCAAACCATCCCAAGCGCAATCCCCTTGCTCTCAACCACTAATAGCCACCCCTTTAAGTGAATTTCTTCACTAAAATTTACCCTAAAACCAAGCCAGAGCTCTCCACTCCACCTCAGTGCATGCACACACCATCCTCCTAGTGAAATAAGTTGTTCCCCCACAAAAGCCCCTTCTAAAACTGCCTCTAAGACAATTCTAGACCAACAACTTAAATTGAGTTTGATCAAAATCACACCTAGACAATTCATCAGGGATTGAGACTTCATTCAGAGGTTTTTTGGATCCAATCAAAGCTGCCATAATTATCTGATTGAGGCCTCCCCTCTCAGATAAAGGTATTGAACCATAATCCTAATCTGAGCTCAAATTGCTTCAATTTACGCATTTATTGTATTTCATACCATATATATCATATGGATAGGTTTTCTTGAGTAGATGAAGGTTTAGAAACCAACTCCATGCAATTTGGTTGAGACTAGAGCAAGATCTTAAGGTTTTAGGTTGAACAACTTACGGGTTAGGTCACTTGGGGACGATGAAAAAATGTCGTCCGATCCCGCGTGTATCCAATGAACGGAGAAGATCGAGCCGGATCAACTCTTGGTGCAAAAAGGCGTGCCGTGTGGTAGTTGAGGTGGATGGCAGCATTGAAAAGTGGAACATCGCGTGTGAGGTGGGAGCCATCATAGGATCCAGTCAGCGTCGTGTGGATAAGTAGAAAAATAGGGATTTTTTATTTATTTTAAATGCCTAAACTTCAAAAATCCATATCTTTGTCTAGGAAAACCATAAAAGTAAAAGAAAAATAGCCTCTTGCTCAGTGAATAGAGAAGAATAATGTGCACAAAAAAGTAAAAACTATTTTCTTATTCCCTGATTTTTAATGAATTAAATACCCTCTCAAGTATTTTAATTTGTTATAATCAAACATTGCTCAGCATGACTTGAAATTATGCGGGTTTATTCCTCATGCTAGAGACTATGTTATGTAATTTTTCCAATGTTAGAGGGCACCTCTATGCTTCTAGTCCTAATTTTCAAGCAAGGGTGGCCTTTTTGGCTTATTTTAATTATATAAATCAAAATATCATTTAGAAAATTATGAAAATAATTTTAGTAGGTTTCCTGTAGTCAGAGAAGTCTAGGAAAAATATCATGATATCTTGAATTATCTTGCAAATTTCTATATTTTTTTAAATATAAATATCCTGCATTAATTTTAGTAAATCATATACTTATAAAAAATTTGACAAAATCAATCTCACATTGTTCATAAAAATCATGTTTATCCACTGTAAAAATTTAACAATTATTTGATTAGGTTTAAGTATTAAAGTTGATTTTCTTGATTTTCTATGGAACTTTGTATTTTTGTTAAAAAATAATTATATTAAATTAAATACACTTGGGAAAATTATTAAAAAGTGGTTTTCTGAGTTCCTTGTGATCAAAATCACTTGAGAAAAATAAAAATTATTTTTTAGAAAACACTTAATTTTTTAGCTTTATTTGGAATTTTAAAATAATTAAAAATAATTAAAAAAATCCCAAAAAAATTTAAAATATTCCAAAATATGCCTAATTATTCTTTGATCCCTTAGGACTAATTAAAATGTTTTTTGTAGTTTTTCTAAATGTTAAAAATAAATTTTGAAGGCTTAAAAATGAACCCATTAAAATAATTATAATAAATTAATTTAAAAAAATCATGAAATTCTGTCTCACTATTTCTCTAACCTAGGAAAACCTCTAATATTTTTCTCATAAATAAAAACTTTATTTTGAAAAAAAATTAAATAAATCAATTTCTAAAAATCCTATTTTTTGGGTTTAAAAAAATTTTTAAATTAAAATAAATTTTGAGAAGCCCACATATTCTCCTCTAACATTATAATTACCTCATGTCTATGACACTCTAAACCTTCAAAGTCATTTGAGTTGTGTTTAATGAGTTATGAGGTGAAGTACCTTAAGGGCAAAAGAGTCCATTTAAGATCTTTGGTGTCTTAATCAAAATTTAGGATTAACCAAGGGAAAATGGGTAATTTTGATCTTAATAAATATGTTTGGATTATTGAAATACAATGTGATTAAAAGGTAGAAACTCACTCACCACCGTTGCACAACATCAACAAAATTATAGTTCTCCTAATCTTCATGACTTAGAAGTCAACTAAGATCAAATGATTCTTAAGTGACGGGCTTAAGATAGAAAAGATAATAATTTACAGTTCTTAAGCCCAAAGTTAAGGTTGATCTGACTATTTGATAAGAATGCATATCACTTAGATCAAAATCTTGATAATCACCATTCCACCTATCATGATTGTCAAAGGCTTAGTAGTGACATAGGCTCAATGTCTAAACTCAATCGATCAGATTTAGAGATATATATGATTGGTGATTAACATCTTTAAACATTACAAGTCTGACCTTAACTGCAGGCACCATAATCATAAATGACTTAAACTTGCCTTAGGGGAACCCACTGACATAACTTTTAAACCAAACATCAATTGATTATTTGGGTATCTTATCCTCTAGATAGTTAAATTATCAAGTTTCAGTAAGTAATGGGGTAGTCACACTTCAACATCGGGTGATTAATGGAACAATATGATAAGTCCAAAATGAACTTGGAATATTTCAAGAGATCTTCAAGATGTTCCAGGGTCATACCTCGAGCATTTTTTAAATCCATTGGACAATCTGAAGAGCAAATTGGACTTGCCATATTTTATTCTAAAATCATCCACTAGGATCTGTTGAGATTCAATAAAATCATAACTTGGGGTTTGATAGTTAAACCTTCATCTACTCATCCAATTTAAATTTTTTGCATATATATA
>JXCR01131316.1:176097-201968 GCA_002079205.1 Phalaenopsis hybrid cultivar | reverse complement strand
ATTTATATATATATATATATATATATATGTCTTGCAAGTACTAACATTTCACGTGGAAGAATGAGAAGAATCAATAGATACACTTTTAAATTAATGCATTTACCTTTCCGTACTTCCTGTCTCGAGCTTGCATGTTAAACAAAGATATCACCTTACATGAAAAACAAAACTAATAGGATAGTCACTGAACCAAAATAAAACTAAAATCAACCAAGATAAAATTCACCGCCACAACATTCAAAATAAAAGAGAACTCAAAATTTAATCACAAACACCACAAAAAAATAAATGCAACTAAATTAAGACGTCTCTATCAAATGATCGGAAATCCCTCAGAGGACATAACCTACGCTTGCTAACGAGAGTTCCCAAGGTCTAAATGAAAGTATAGAACTCATTAAGTTGAGTTTAGTTAATTCATTTGGACTAAGTGAATTGATGCACCCCTAGTGGGAGTTGTTTTTGTGCGTGTTTTATGTCAATTTAATTCCCCTGAGATGATGCCAAAAATTTGACCTGACCTACAATTACACAGTAATTTAGCTTTCAAAAGACGGCCAAAAAAATTGACACAATTTATATTTAGTAGCTAATATTAAAAATTGAAATATTATAAAATATAGCAAATTATTCACACACTGTGGATTCTATGCAAGTGCACGTATCGCTTCAAGTAATATAAGACTTTCTGATAAAGCTCTGAATATCAATCCTACAAGGAAGCAAGGAAAGATGTCCTTAATCAAATTACAGCCTACTACTATTAGTCCTTAGTTTGGAATGTCCATGAAAATAATATTTTATCTAACAACTACTCTTAAATGAGATTGTTAAATGTAAGGATAGTAACTATTCCTAAATGTAAATATTAATTTAATAGATAACCCTTTCTGGATGAGTTGGTTTGGAGAGATTTAAGATGTTAAAAACTACTCTTCTTATGTAGCAAATTGGATAATGTAAAGGAATGAGATGCATTAAATATTGTATGTTCCAAATAAGAGCAATTTTAATTCTCTACCCTGATTCAGTGTTATAGAAAATGATTGCCTAATCTCAAGTTTAGTCCCTGAATCTGTTGTTAGGCTTGGAGGATACTTACTCTCACTCCAGAGCTCCCAATTCTCTTCCCCTTAAGGCTAACACTTGTTTTAGTTCTTAAAATCTAAGGCCAAATTGGGGATTTTAGTCTGTCACCCTAAAATCTCCAATTCTAAGCCTAACAATATCCATATTTCCTTATTTATTTGCACTCAACCCCCATGAAATTCACCATCCATAGAATTTGAATGTGGTTCCACTTTGTTGAGAATTACACCGCTCTCTCAGGTCTTAATGTAATTATAATGTATTATAACACAACAACGGGCCCTTATTGTAATGTAAATCAAGTGTAAGTAAACACCATAACATTTATAATAAAAACTTCTTCTAGCATGCATCCCAAGATCCTAAACATGAGTCATACTTGTTACAAAAGAAAAGTAAAATGAAAATAACGACATAATCTTCTCATGCCACTATTTCCAAAAAAGAAGAAAGAGTAAGAGAAACACATCATAAAGCATGAAGAAAACACAACAAAAACCTTCATTAAATCAAAGCAAATCCACCAGATAAGTGTTTATAAAATCATAAGATAATGAAGAACACAATACTTAGCTTTTTCCCCTTGAAATAAAGATAAAAATCTCTCCTACAAAGTCTCCCGCTGATCCATACAATGATAGAATATTCCCTTACAGATTCTGTCAAAATCCCCTCAGCAGTCTCTCCAAAAAGGTTTAAATCTACATTTCTACTCCTATTCTAAGATCTCAAAACATTCTCCACATTTTTCCACTCACACACACCTTCACACCATGAGAGGCGCCAAGTCTTCTTTTTTAAAGAGACACCAATTCCCTTCTTTTTCCCAAGAGACAAATCTATTCATCCAAAAAACATGTCTCTTCATTCAAGAGCCTTCTCCAAGTTTCTAGATGCATTGAATCACTTCATGGGGTGTTTGAATCACTTGGGAGCCTTCTAGAATATCAAAATCTGCCAAAAATTGGTCCATAACCATCTCGGGCATTATCGACGTCATTCTGGGCACTATCGGCGCCATTTTTTTGTCAATTCTCTAGACTCGAGCACCTTCAGTGCTGGTCTGGGTATCTTCAGGGCCCACCCATGCGCAACTCCACCATTTTGCTTTGTTTGGCTCCATTTTAACTCTGTTTTGCCTTGTTTCATTTGAGTTGCGTTCCTAACATATAGACCTACAAAATAAGCATAAAAAACTTTACTTTAACGTGTAATTTCATTTAAAAATGTTTGAGAAGTGTAAAAGGGATTAAGCGTAGAAAGACATATCAAAATGTGCCATTACAGAATTTTCTTTCTTGCTCGTTTTTGCTCCAAATTGCTCCGTTTTTGCTTCTTTTTCCTCCAAAACTCCATTTTTTGTACCTGAAACAAAAAATATACAAAATTCTTTTCTTTAAAGTGCACTATCATTGAAAGTCACCAAATATAGGCATTAAAAGCATATAAAAAATTGAACCTTTTTTAGGCGTATCAAAATTCCCCAAACTTAAATATTACTTGTCCTCAAGTAACACATTTACTACATAAAAGTTATGACTAATGGTAGAGTGTTTAACTTCTAAATTTCTGTAATTTGGTCTACTAAATATAATAGTACTACTTAAGAAAAATTTTTAACAACTTAAGTCAAAACTAAAATTATAAGAACATTTAGTGTTCAAGTCTAAGATTTATGATTCTCTATTCATTTCAAAAAGAATTGCAATTTGTCATAGTAAAGTCATTTAGAAATCCATATGAAAAAGAACTTCATGAGAACTTTATTAGTAAGGATACTAATACTCAAATATAAGTTTAGAAAGTGTAATAAAGCCTTCTTCCTCAAGTTGTTTCAAGTGAAGCCAATTTTTTATTAGGCATCTCCTCAAGCTTCTCCTTACATACTTTTCTTTTTCTTTTTCTTTTATTTTTCTTTTAGGATAATTTTTAATCCTTTTTTTTTCTTTTTCATGTGAGGATTACTATATCTGAATAGCCTTTAATAATTTTGAATATCACTATTCTCTTCTTAAAATCAAAAACTTTTCACATTCCTTCACTTTATAAATTCATATTAGCTTTGAAGATATTTCATAAAGCCTCATTCTTTTCTTATTACATGAAACTCTAAGATTCTTAATACTTCAAACATACAATTTTCTTTACTTTAAATAGAAGCATCATAGTCTTACTTTTTTGTTTCAAATATTTTAACTCTAAAATCAAGTTTCATTATTGAAAACTTTCACTTAAGTCTACTATATATTTGAAACACAAATATAGTTATCAAAAGTTAGCTTCTAATTCTAAAGGTCATGTTAAATTAAAATTTTAAAATACAGCTAATTGAGGACAAATAAAATTTAATTTCATTCTTTTAAAGAAGTTTTTCTTCCCCCCAAACTTAAATTTTTAAATATTTTGCAATCAATTCCATAAAATATAGTAGGAGGAAAAAGTAAAAGTTAAATCTACTAACTACTACAACATCCTATCAAATTCATATACATTCATAATCATGATAGAATGACTACAAGTGAATGTAAATCTAGCCGAAAACATGCTTGCAATAATATTAAACTAAAAGAAAGTATACTTAGCTTTAAAATCTTTTTTTCTTCCTACCCCTAAACTTGATTTTTAATATGTATAACATTTAGTGTAGAAAATTTAAGTGGGAAGAAAAATTGTTTAGAAATTTTATCTACCGTAAAACTCTATCAAAAACATCTACAATTATTTATCAAGATAGAAAACATGTAGTAGAAATTAAATCTAAACTAAACATGCCAGAATGAAATTAACCAAACAAAAGTCTAACTAGCATAACAATTATCAGCATTGGAATATATAAATGTTCTTCAAGTCCTATATATTATTGTAACACAAAGACAAACACACATGATAAATGAAGTCAATTCTTCCTTTAACTCATTGCATCTCACTATATTACTTCCAATTTCTAACAAAATCATTACACAGATATATTGGATACTTATAATGATTTTATTGATTCTAATCCTAATGATAAGATTATCCCTGGTACATTGGGTCACGAACACCAACCTCAGGGGTCACCATATCCCAATAATTAAGCACCTCTAGTAGGTATAAGGATGGTGTAAAATCATCCACATGTTACTCATCAAATAGCTTAGCTACTCCTATCAAATGAAAATAAGCTCAAAGAAAAGAAGTGACGAAATTGAGATGGAACTGTCACTGTTCAAATTCAGGATGTCTCTTGTAAAACTCAAGTCTGGGTGAGACCCAAGTTGTAGTGGTCTTATCAATCTAACTACTTCAAGAGAACATACAAGTCTTACTATACTAAGAAGTTAAGAAATCACTTCCCACATGACACACAAAAGTCAAATCAAACCACTAACAATCCAAACATCTACCAATCATCAATTAAACTAATCAATCCATGCTAAAGCAAACACAATACAATATTAATAATCATAACTCTCAAGCACACTAAATCAAATCACACTAAAAACTATTGGTTGCCTTCCATAAAGTGCTCTGTTTAATGTCTTCAGCCTGATAAATGATTCCACCTGGATCAACATTCCATTTATGTAACCCTAGATCAATCACCCAATCTTTTCCAGATCTAGGGATTCCTACAAAGTCCTCAAATTTAAATTTTTCTTTCACCTCTTCCTTTTCAGATTGATTCATAACATTATTCCTCATATTTCCTTCTAGATCCAATATTCTTCTTTTAATTTTCTCAAATTTTATATTAATATTATTCTTAAAATTTATTAGAAATGGATCTTTATAATATAATTCAAGATCTCCCAAAATTTGGATTAGATTTTGTTTAGATAATTAAGATTTTGGATCAAATTCTACTAGATTACTCTTTTGTTTCAAGTTATCTTCTAATTCTTCCCCTTGGTACTGAGTAAATGTTGGAGGTGGTCTTCGTATATTTATCTTAGTTGAGGAAATAGGTTTTTCTAATTCCTTAGAAAATTCTTCCATGGGTCTTTCAATATCCTTATCCTCATTTCTCAACTCAAAGTTCTTTTGAAACATATCCTCAAATTTTCTTCTAAATACTTGTTCGATAATTTTAAATAGCTCATCATTCATCTCCTTAAGGTTTATCTTAGGGTCACTAGGTAGAATCTCTGGGGGGGTAACTGTTAATTATTTTAATAATCTACCCCAGTTGGTTTTCATGTCCCTTAATGCAACCTCTTGATTTTCCTATTGTCTCGTCATTTGAATCACGTCCTCTTCTAACATTAACTCCTTCTCCTCATCCTACGAATTAGAGTTAAATTGAGGATGATTTATAATTAAGTTAATAATCTACCCCAGTTGGTTTTCTATATTCCTTATTGTGGTCCCTTGATTTTCCAACTCACTCGTCATTTGATTCACAACCTCTTCTAACATTAATTCCTTCTCCTCATCCTATAGGTTGGAGTTAAATTGAAATATTACAAATTGGTCCAACTTCTTTGATATTGCAGCAATTTAAGATGTAAGAATTGGAATCACATCTGTATCATGAACACTGGCTACATTTTTAGGATTTAACCTTGTAGAGGGCCATTGAAATTCCTTTGTAGCCATTTCTTTAATTAACACATATGCCTTATTAAATGGTGTTGACATTAAAGATCCACCAGCGGCAGCATCAACTATAAACTTAAGGGATTCTACTAACCCATTGTAAAAAGTTTGAATGATTACCCAATCGGGCAGAGCATGGTGTGGATACTTTCTTAGGAATTTCTTAAATCTTTTCCAAGCTTCGTATAATGATTCCCCTTCATACTGACAAAATAAGATAATATCATTTCTAAGTTAAGTAGTCCTTGAAGGTGGAAAATACTTAGCTAAAACTTTCTGTGTTAACTCCTCCCAATTCTTAATAGAGCCAGGTACTAATGAGTACAACCACATTTTAGCCTTATCCCTTATTGAGAAAGGAAAAATCATTAGTCTAATAACACCGTCTAACATGCCATTATAACGAAGTGTAGCACGAAGTTCTAGAAAATTGGATAACTGTAAATAGGGATCCTCCAAAGAAGTTCCCCCAAATTGGTTGTTCTACGCAGTTGGATGATATCAGAATTTATTTCAAATGAGTCAGCTTCTACGATAGAGGTTTGTATACTTGAGTAAATTTCATTTGTCGTAGGATTTATATAATCCCTCAAAGATTTATGATGATTTTTCAAGTTATTGTTTTTAATGTTTTCCATTTCCATTTTTAGTTCTTCAAGTCCTTTCTATTTTTTGATTTTTTTTCTTTTTTCTAACTCAGGATCATAAGGCACAAGTCCTACGGGTCCTTCATTTTGCATACGCAACACAATAAATAATACATTAACAATTAAACAAATAAAATAAAATATATGTTCAACACAAAAAAATATTTTCACAAACATCTTGTTTTTGACACAAATAGTTTTTTCATACAAAAAAATCCTTTACACAGAAAAATAGTTTTTACGACACTTTAGTTTTCCAAGTCTATGCCTAATTACTTCAACTAAAATCCTCCTAAAGTTCTTACAGAAGCTTCCCGGGTAACGGTGCCAAAAACTTGATGCGCCTCTAGCGTGTGTTATTTATGTGTGTGTTTTATGTCAATTTAATTCCCCTGAGATGGTACCAAAATTTTGACATGGCCCACAATTACACAGTAATTTAGCTTTTAAAAAACGGCTAAGAATTTCACCCAATTTATATTTAGCAGCTAATATACAAAATTGAAATATTATAAAATTTAACAAATAGTTCACACACTATGGGTTCTACAGAAGTGCACGTATCGCTTCAAGTAATATAGAACTTTCTTATTAAGCCCCGAATATTTATCCCACGAGGAAGTTAGGAAAGATGTCCTTAGTCAAATTCCAGTCTACTATTATTAGTCCTTAGTTTGGAATTTCGATTAAAATGGTGTTTTATCTAACAGCTACTCCTAAATGTGAATGTTAAATGTAAGGATAGTAACTATTCCTAAATGTAAATATTAATTCTATAGATAACTCTTTCTGGATGAGTTGGTTTAGAGAAATTTAAGATGTTAAAAACTACTCTTCTTACATAGCAAATTGGATAATGTAAAAGAATGAGATACACTAAATATTGTATGTGCCAAGTAAGAGCAATATTTTTTCTCTACCCTGATTCAGTGTTATAGAAAATCATTGGCTAATCTTAGGTTTACTCCCTAAATCTGTGGTTAGGCTGGGAGGATACTGGCTCATACTCCAGAGCTCTCACTTCTCTTTCCCTTAAGGCTAAAGCTTGCTTTAGTTCTTAAACTCTAAGACCAAATTGGGGATTTCAGCCTGTTACCCTAAAATCTCCAATTCTACGCCCAACAATATATATATATATTTTCATATTTATTTGCTCTCAATCCCCATGAAATTCACCATCCATGAATTTTTAATGTAGTTCTACTTTATTTAGAGATACACTGCCCTCTGGGGTCTTAATGCAATTATAACTAATTTAAACACTACAACGGATCCTTATTGTAATGTAAATGAAGTGCAAGTAAAAATCATCACATTTATAATTAAAACTTATTCTATATTGTTTCCCAATATCCTAAACATGAATCTTACTCATTGCAAAAGAAAAGTAAAATGAATATAACGAAATAATCTTCTCAATACAACTATTTCCAAAAAAGAAGAAAGAGTAAGAGAAACACATCACAAAACATGAAGAAAACACAACAAAAAACTTCATTAAATCAAAACAAATCCACTAGATAAGTGCTTACAAAATCATAAGATAATGAAGAACACAATACTTAGCTTTTCCCCTTGAAACAAAGATGAAAATATCTCCCACAAAGTCTCCCACTGATCCATGCAATGTTAGAACATTCCGTTATAGATTCTCTCAAACTCCCATCAGTAATCTCTCCAAAAAGGTATAAATCTATATCTCTACTCTTATTTTAACATCTCTAAACATTCTTCACATTTTTCCACTAACACACACCTTTACATCATGAGAGGCGCCAAGCCCTCTTTTTTAAAGAGACACACATTCCCTATTTTTCCCAGGAGATAAATCTATTCATCCAAAAGACATGTCTCTTTATTTAAGAGCCTTCTCTAAGTGTCTAGATACATTGAATCACTTCATAGGGTGTTTGAATCACTTGGGGGCTTTCTAGAACATCAAAATCCCCCAAAAATCGGTCCATAACCTTCTCAGGCATTGTCAGTGTCGGTCTAGGCACCATCGACGCCACTTTTTGTGGCTTCTCTTGACTTGGGATTCGTCGGTGCCAATTTGAGCGCCTTCGGGGCCCACCCTGTGCAACTCCACCATCTTGCTTTGTTTGGCTATATTTTAGCTTCATTTTGCATTGTTTCAGTTGCGATGTGTTTCTAACAGATAGACCTATAAAATAAACATAAAAAAAACCTTTTTTTAAATTGTAATTTCTTTTAAAAATGTGTGAGAAGTGCCTAGACCGACACTGCAACGCAAAAATAGAGATTAAGCATAGAAAGACATATCAAAATGTGCCATGACAAAATTTTCTTTCTTACTCGTTTTTGCTCCAAGTTGCACTATTTTTGCTTCTTTTCCTCCAAAACTCCATTTTTTGTACCTGAAATCAAAAATTTACAAAATACCTTCTTTTAAAGTACAATATCATTGAAAGTCACAAAATATAGGCATTAAAAATATATGAAAAATTTAACCTTTTTAGGCGTATCATGAATCTGTTAGAAGTAGTGATACTGAAATGAGCGAACCGTATATCCTAACCGGAGCCTCTCTAATCAACTTTAATATGCCCCATAATACTTAAAGAACTATAACTATAGGGACATTTAATTTGACATTATAACTTAATAAATTAGAAAACTTAAACTCGTCATGGTGAGGAGGTTGGAGCCTTACTGTGGACAGCACGACCATCTTCATCAGCAAGAGGATCTACAACAACATATCTATCTTGGATGTAAATAATCAAGCCATAAGACTTCGAGGTGTTTTGCTTATGCAACATAAATCCTCAACTTATCTTTAGGATTTTTTATCACTCTGCTATATAATATAAGCCCTAACTCATCTTAGGATTCCGAGGTTGTCGTTCGTTACGATCTAAATCCTCACATCTTTCAGGCTATTTGTGTGAACATTGCATATGAATGTAAGTACTAAACAAATAAAATTGACAGAATAAATATTTAGATAATTCAAAAATGAAACTAACACTAGGATAGCTTGGGAATTCACCAAGGTTCTCCTCAGGATCTGTGACATCCCCTAGTTCTTCCTCATTGGACTCTACAACAAAATGTTCCAAATTTGAGTCATTCTCCTTTCACACCTCTTTGTCTGATTTTGTTGAAAAGTCCGCTCCTTATGATCTCCTTGAAGATAATATTTCATGATTTTTATCGAGAATTTTCTTTGGTAACTTTAGTTATCTAAGATGTAATTAATTATAAAGGCTTGAAGCTGTTCCGAATCTAACTTAATATAAACCCTATTTAATTCTTCAGATTAAATAGGGGAACTTGTGGCAAATAAAATGGTTTCGAAGATTAAACGGATGTCATATATTTTTTAGTTTATTTGATTGAGCCTCACTCTCAAGTATTGTGTTTATCTTTCGAGATAGATACATGGTTTAAGGTACGATGCTCTTTCATTTAAACTATGAAAAATATGGGATAAGTTTGATTTCATATTTTTCTAAACTATATATATATATATGCAAATTAAATGCCTTTCTGAAGTGGGCGATGGGATTCAGATTCTGGCAATCGACAGCTTCCAACATGCAACTCCACAACCCAAAAATAGTGTCGACAGCATTTAATGGAAGTTGTGTGAAGTATTAATCTTTAATATTTGAATAATTTTAGATGATTTTAAACCATCTAATTCATTTAATTTTAGATTTGGTCAATTACAATTTTAAAATGTGTTGTGAGAACATGTAAGATCCGTGATGGTATTGTCTTAGTCAACTAATTGTATGAATCACATGAGAGTGTATGAATGAGAATGTAATTCATATGGTTGAGTGCAAATAATTAGTGAAATAAACTTTGAAGGGTGTAGAATTAGAGGAATTTAGAGTCACAGGCTAAATCCCCCAATTTGGTTTATAGTTTTAGGTTTTTATACAAAATGTTAGCCCCAAGATGGAGGGAGAAGAGGAAACTCTATAGTGAGAGCTAGTATCTTCCCTGCCTAGCCCGTCTTTAAGACTATTCAAACATTAAATTGGCAAATGTTCTTTATAGCATCTTTAGTAAGGGTAAGGAATACTATTACTCCTATTTGGCACAACACAATTTAAATACTTCCATAATAGAATTCCTATACTTATTACTGATTCATGATAAGGAAAAAGATATTTTATTTATATTTCCTTCATCATAAAAATATCTAGTCAAATTTAGTTAGTTGTTTACTTTATTTTCAATTATCAAAAATTGCTAAAAAAATCAAACTTTCATTCACGTTATAGGATCTATAGTTTGAGTAAGAATATTTTGCAAAGTAGAATTTGTTATCTAATTTTTATGACTTATTTAAATATAGAAATTTTTCCTTATGGATTCGATATTCAGGGCTTAATCAAAAGGTCCTATATTACTTGATAACAATATATTTGCATAGTAGCCCATATTTAGATATAATAATTGCATTCATATTTACTTTGAAGCCAAGTTTTTTATGCCGTGTTGACCTCAGTTACGGTTGAGGTCTGGTTTTTGCACTTTAGTAGCCTATGTTATAGCCATAGGACTTACATGTTGATGATTCCTAGAGGACCAGAAAGGAACCCTCTCCATTAGAAATTCTAAACTCTTCTTTGCTCAACATGAAGTTCCCCATATTGGTCCTAACCTCTAGCACCTAATAGGTGGGGACAATATAACGGAGCTCAAGGAGAGTTCCCATAGGATTTCTTGGTCTTAGGGTCAACCCTCTGGTGGTGTGGTCTTGGTTGCTCTCACTCACACACTTGCACATTACACCCGACTCACAACCCTAAACCCAAACTTGTTAACTTTGATCCCTAGATCTTTTGGGAGACTCATTTAGATGGTCCTCTAGACCCACTAGTCCTAGGTTAGGGTTTAAAAAAGATCAGTACATTAGGGACCCAAAGGAGAGTATTCCATTGTTCCATAGCTCAAATAGGGTGGTTGGCACCTCACTTTCACCAAAATATCAAACTTAGCCTTTTGCCCACAAATCTACCCAATTCACCAAACTAATCTTGAAATTCCAAAATTCTAAACTTACCCAAAATGCCAAAATTTATCCAAAAATCATGTCAAACCATTTCAAACCACCCATATTGCCCAAAACCTCCCAAAATTACCAAAATACCCCTCAAATTGCCAAAATTACCAAAATACATTTGGTGGCCCAAACTTTCCCAAGACCTTTAAAATAATTTCAAATGTCCCAAAACCAATTTGGACCCTTCAATTGAACTCAGTTTAACCTATTAGATCTATTTTGACCAAAAGGTCCAAATTGCCTTTAAAGGCCCAATTACCCCAATTCACCCCAAATGTCCACCAATTTGATTCCAATTTTCTCAAATTTCAATTCTAAAATAAAATTAATCATGAAAAAACTCAATTCAAACCAAATCCAAGCCCAATTAATCCACATTGGAACCCAATTTTAGACGAAGTCAAAAAAGCCCCAATTTGCCCCAAAATTAAAATCTCACCCAATTGAACCCCAAATTTATCCAATTGCCTCAATTTTGCATGATAAACTCTTCAAAACACTTCCACATACCAAATTGAACCTTCAATTGGCTTTGGAAAAGCCCTAATTTTACTCAAAACCAACTTGGACTAAAACCCCCAATTTTACCCCAATTTAACCATGTCTCCAAATGCCACCAAATTGAATGCCCAAATCCTAAAATTGACACTCGATTAATGTTGAGAAATCTTCATAACATCCATCTAGACCATTTTAAAATCTCAATTTGGGCTTGTCTCAACTCTAGCCTAACTTAAGCCCAAGTCCAACCCAACATCCCCAAATTGATCAAATGCTCAAAATCTTTCAAATTGACCCATCAAATCAATTCAAAATCACTCCAAATCTTTTCTAAAATCTTTATGAAAATCATCTAAACCAAGTTGCTGAATCAATTAAGTCTAGTTTCATGGCTAGCACAACCTAAACCCAACTTCAAGCCAATTTGACCCAAATGAACCCATGCACCAAAATTGACCAAGCCATGCCAAATTGATCAAACCAAAGCTTCTACAGCAAACTTTTGGACCCTAATAACCAGGCTAGACTCACCTAGCCCGCTCTAGAATATCTATGGAGCTATGGTCCCCTAATTTAATGGATTTCACCCATATTTGGCCTAAACATGAAATATCTTTGCCATTATTGCTTACCCTTGTGAGTTAATCATAATTAGCCACTCCCTGACCTCCCTAAGCCAAGAAATGACTGAGCCATGGCCAACCACCACCTTAGTTGTCAGGAAACAGTCACCTCAAAGGAGCCCCAAATGGCCAAAACCCAAAATTTGAATAGTAGGATCCTAGCCATTGTTGCTTTAATCAACTTTAACCCCCCCATAATGTTTAAATAACCTTAGGAAGCATTTTATTTGACATCATGACCTGACACATTAGAAAAATTGACCTTTAAACATTATAATTCTCTCAGTCTTTACAATTTGACACTTGTAAACTTAAACCCGCCTTGACAAGGAGCTTGGAGCTAGCATTATGGGCAGCACGACCATTTTCAACAGTAAACACGTCTACACCAGCTAAACCATTCCTTTAAATTAAATAAGTGAGCCATAGGACTTCGATGCTATCTGCTTAGTGCGACATAAATCCTCAACCTTTTCTTTAGGCCTTTGTATGGCTCTGCTATATAATATAAGACCTAACTTGTTTTAGGATTCTAAGGTTGTCACTTGTCATGATCTAAATTCTCACATCTTTCAGTCTATTTGTGTGATTATATCACAAATGTTAGCCCTAATTAAAAAAATTGGCAAGATGAAACATTTAAATATTTCTCCTTTAAAATGAAACTAAACCATAGGGTAGATTGGGAAGTCATGGAGGTTCTCCTCCGGATCTGTGACATCCCCTGGTACTTCTTCCTTTGGATTCTAAAAATAATTGTTCCAAATTTGAGCCATTCCCATTTTACAGCTATTTGTCTGATCTTGTTTAAAAGTCTTATTCTTTGAACTTCTTGAAGATAACATCACCTGATTCTTATCGAGAGTTTTCTTAGGTGACTTCAGTTATCTAAGATGTAATTAACTACAGGGACTTGCCCTATCGGAAGTTTTTCCAAACCTAGCTTAATATAAACCCTATTTAAATTTTGATATTAAATAAAGGAGCTTGTCGGCTTATAATAAAATGAATTTGCAGACCAAATAGATGTCATACATTTCTTAATTTATTTGATTGAGCCTCAACATCAAGCCATATGTCTATCTTTCGAGATGGATACACAGCTTAAGATGTGGCCCCTCTCATTTAAACTATAAAANATATATATATATATATATATATATATATATATATATATATATATATATATATATATATATATAAAGATGCTGACTAGCTCTCTAAGTGCTCTGCTAGGGTTTCTGCAACATGGCTAGTTGGAGTCCTTACTGTAGTGGTGTTGCTGCTCTCTTCTCGCTATTTTCTTCCTTTACTTGGCTTTGGTTTTCTATTTCCAGTGTTTCTTCTGAGTTTTGCTTCGTCCCGGGCTTATTGGTGTTTGAAATTTACTGTTCCATTGAATCTACCTTTACTGTTCCATTATTTGACACTTTTTTGGTTTTGTGCCTAAGTCTCTTATTTGCTTCTTTGCTGAGAAGCACATGGCTGGTTACATTCTTACTGATCCTGAAACTAACTCTATTTAGACCAAGGCAACTTATGCTGGTGGTGGGTAAAGGGATGGAACCTATACTAAAATTCTAGTTTTTCCCCAATCTTTCCATGATGCTGCTGTGGGTAAAGAACCTTGCTTTCTTATTAACCCCTTAGAGGTCAAAGATGGTAAGCCTGCCCTTTAATAAAATTAAGAAGAGTTAAATTCCCTTAAAACAGATTGTAAATTTATTCTCATTGGTAAATTTCAGCTTGGGCATCCCAAAATGGAATTAGTGAGAAAATTCTTTGATAACTTTGCATTTACTAGTGCTTGGCAGTTGGGGCTGGTAGATGGTAGGCGTATCATGATAAAAATGGCCTTAGAAGAGGATTATGCTAGATTATTTGGAAAATAAAAATAGTAATCTTGGAAGGAATCCCATGAAGATACTGAAGTGGACACCCACATTTGATCCCAACAAAAATCCCCCTATAGTCCCTATTTGGTTTAAATTTCTAGAACTTTCACTACATTTTTTTAACCATAAAGTTATGTTCAACATTGGCCTTGCTTTGGGAAGACCATTGATGATGGACTTTCCCACTTATAATTTATCTAGACCATCTGTTGCAAGAATATTTATAGAAAGGAACATCACCCTCCCTGAGGTTGAAGAAATTTGGATTGTTTCTAGAAATGAAGGGCATTGGCAGAAAATAGTTATGGAACAAAAATCTTATTACTGCCCCCATTGCAGGATGTTTGAACATACAATGGACAAATGCTATAGGCTACATCCTACCAATAGGAAAAAAGCTGTTAACAGTACTGTAAATGCCACTGCTTCCACAGATTTCCCTGTTGCTGTCCCTCCCTCTGCTCAGTCGGGAACACAACCTCAAGTTAACCCTGTCATTGAAGCTTCTCCAATAAGTAGAAACTTCCCATAGAACCATTCAAATCTACCCCAACTCCCACACTTCCTGTAGAAACTGAAGAGGGAGAATGTAGCATTGTTGTTCCTTCTCAACCCAACACATTTTCTGAAAAACATATGGGGGTGCTCTCAACCACCCCAAGGGAACCCTTGGTTCTAACTAAAGATCTAATGGTGGAAATGAATCAAGAATTGGAAAGAGGCTGACAAGTTCAGAAAGGAAAAAAGAAAAAGAAACATATAGTGGAAGAAAAGAGGATTTTGGTAGAAGAATATAAGAAGGAATGCTCTCAGATTCCTCTTACAAAGACATCAATCCAACTGTATATGGGAAGGACTAGATCAAGATCTAAACCTTCTCTTCACCCAATCTCTTCAACATGATTAATTTTCTTTGTTAGAATGTGCGATGTATTGCTCATCCCTCTTCCTTGAAAAGAATTTGTTATCTTACTAAAAAACACAAACTTTAGTGTATTGTTATATTAGAACCTCTAGTTCACAAACACCCTCAACAGATCCTTTCAAAATTTACTAGATTCTCTCACTTTGCTAACCATAACAACAAAATCTGGATTCTCTGTAGACAAGAGATAACTTGGCAAGTTCTGATTGACCATTCTCAATTGGTACAATTCTCTTTCAACACTAGTGGGCATGTTGGTTTTACAACTTTTGTGTATGTTGGTAGCCCCAAAAATGACAAGAGAGATCTTTGGGCTTCCCTAGATGTTATTAGTCAAAACATGAATACCTATTGGCTTGTTGGTCGAGATTTCAACTGCATCACCCATTCTGCAGAGAAGACTAGTGGGAGACCTCCAAATCTTGCTAAGATGAATATATTTTCTGATAATATTTTAAAAGCTGGTTTTTTGACATTGGTTATAAGGGACCAGAATTCACTTGGAAGAGGGGTGTTATATGGTAAAGGCTTGATAAGATTTTTGTTAATAACTATTGGTGTCAGCATTATTTGCACACTGTAGTTACTCATCTTAGTCTTACAGGATCTGATCATAGACACTTCTTATATCAATTGACACCTCAGAACCTTCAACATCTCCTTCTCCATTCAAATATCTCAACATGTGGTCTAGTCATCTTTCTTGTTTCAGTACTGTGGCAGGTGGTTGCCATTCTAATCTGAAGCTGGATCCCTAGGCTAAATTAGTTTTTCTACATGTGAAGGTTACTAAAGTTCTTAAAGCTTGGGGCTGGAAGCCATTTGGAGATGTTTTTAAAGCTGTGGAAACTGTTGAAAAGGATGTGTTAGATTTGGAGAACTTAGCTCTAAAAGATGGAGGGGAGGAGAACCTCTTACTGGCTGCACAAGAAAATCTTCTTCTTGCATTGATAGACAAGAGCATTTTCTTAGTCAGGAAGCTTCAATCAGTCACTTCAAAGAGGGAGATAGGAACACTAAGTTTTACCATGCTTATATCAAATATAGAATACAATGCAATACAATTCATAAGATTCACAATTCAAATGGAAATTGGATTTCTGATAATTATTCCATTGCCACTGATGTTATTGCTCATTTCCTGCAAATTTTAACTCAGCCAGACCTCCAGAGATCTCCCATTGAAAATCTTTATTCTATTGAGGAGATAAATAACATTTCCAAACTAAATCTTACTTCTCCTCCCAAAGAGAATGAAATTTTGCAAGCTCTTCAAGGTATTGACGGTTCTAAAACCACTGGGCCTGATGGTTTTACAAGTGATTTATATAAGAAAGCATGGGAAATCATTAAAAATGAAGTGATCACTGCTGTTGAAAGTTTTTTTCAAGGTTCTTCCATCCTATATTACTTTAATGCAACCAGCATTTTACTCAACCCTAAATCTATTGTTCATAAAAATTAGAATGATTTCAGGCTAATTAGTCTTACTTCTATCATCAGTAAACTTATTAGTAACATTATTGTAGGCAGACTTCAGCCCCATCTCAGCCATATTGTCTTTGAAAACTAGTCTGCCTTTGTCCAAGGCAGATCTATCACTGATAATGTACTCCTAGCTCAAGAACTTACGTTGGACCTGGACAGACCCTACATAAATGGTAACCTGATCTATAAATTGGATGTAAAAAAAGCTTATGACACTATTTGCTGGAAGTTTATCTTGGAAGTCTTAACTATTGGAGGTTTTCAAGCAGATTTCTGCAACCTCGTCCACATATGGCTCATAGATAACTCTCATTCTCTTCTAATCAATGGTCAATCTTGGAGCTCTTTCACTGCATATAGAGGACTCAAATAAGGAGACCCCTTATCTCCAACTCTTTTTATAGTGGCACTTGATCAGTTATCTAGAATGCTGAACAAAAGTCTACTCCCCTTCAACTATGTCAGGTACCACCACAAATCTAAAGTGTATGTTTCTCATTTAGTTTATGCAGATGACATTATGGTGTTTTCTAGTGCTAACAAAAATGTAGTGAGGAAAGTCATGAAGTGTTTATAGATCTTCCAAAGCCATTATGGTTTAGAATTTAACTCTGACAAATGCAATATCTATTTCAACCAACACACCCCAACTATGCAAAAAAATTGGGTTCTGGAATATACACAATTCAGCAGCTCTACCTTGACAATCAAGTACCTTGGTGTCCAACTCTTAAAAGGAAGGACTAGAAAAACACAATTTGAGGATGTTTTAGGAAAGATATCTGCCACTCTCTCTAGCTGGACTCATTCTTTTCTTTCCAATGGAGGTAGAATCACATTATGGAAAAGCATATTGATAACATTCCCCTTCTACATCCTCCAAATGACTAGTATGAAGAAAAGCACCCAATTGCAGCTGGAATAGAACTTTAATAGATTTTTTTGGTCTGGCCAAAGGCAGCAACTTCACTGGGCTAATTGGCAGAAATCAGCCAAACCAATTGTGGCTGGGGGAATTGACTTTAAAGGACTACAACACTTACTACAGGTCAACAAGTGCAAGATGTGGATCAAGTTTAGAGAATAGAAATCACTTTGGGCTAAATTCATGCTGGGTAAGTATTGTAAGGAATGCCATCCAAACATTGTTTGTAGAGAGCTTGGAGATTCCAAAACTTGGGTGAACTTGCTGAAAGTCAGAAAACAAGCTGAAGAACTCTTCATATGGGATATTAGAAATTGGAAGCTCAATTTTTGGCTTAATTTCTGGTGTCTTAAAGATATCTTGCAACCCATTAGCAATCAGATTAATACTCAACTTAATGTGGCTAACTGCTGGGAGGGGAACCAATGGTCTTTGCCTTTACTCCAAAATTTTCTTTAACCCCATTCTGCAATTCAAGTTACTAGAATTCAGATTGATAGCTCCAGAGCTAACAGTCTAGTATGGTAATGACCCAAAATTCAAAGCCTTACTAAAGCCATCTACTCTAAACTTAACACATGGGAGACTAAAAATTGGGGGAAATCATCTGGCATTATAGCTTAAATCCTTCCATGCCATTGTTTAGTTGGAGAATCCTCAATGGTCTGCTACCTACCGATGATATTCTCAAAATCAAAGGCTTGAGAGGCCCATCCAAATGCTACCTTTGTGGGGAAATGGAGTAATCTATTCCACATCTCTTCTTTATGTGTAGCTTCTATAAAAAGGTTTCGACTGAATTCTCCCATATTATCACACTGAATACTATGCAACTGGATTGGAGCAACATTATCACTGTTGGAAGAGCTGGAAGGCTACTAAAGTTGGATCTGTTCCTTTTTTAGTGGCCTGGTTTATCTGAATGGGTTCGAACAAGGCTATGTTTGATTTTCAGGTTAGCACACACCTGAAAATTACCAAGAATTGTATCTCTTATCTTTATAAACTTATCCTCTATCAAAAATACCCTTGCATCTGCTCCCCCCTCTAGTGGAAAGAGCAAACTCATATAGAGTAACCACTGTGTACTGGTCCCCTCGTACCTACCCATACATTAAAATTAACATTGATGGTAGTTTTGCTTCCTTTGGAGCTGGGGTGGGAGGTGTGTTCAAAAATCATCTTGGACAGTGCATCCTATATTTTAAGGTTTTTTTTTTGTGTTGTTGTTGCTCTTGAAGCAAAATTAATTGCTATCTACTAGGCCATCACTCTTGCTAAGATGAATCACTTGCACAAATTAATTATTGAGGGGGATTCTGAGGTACTTTTACAGATGTTACAAAATGGAAGACAAGCTTCTTGGTGTCATGCTCAATGGGCTAACAAGATTATGTGTATGTTGTCTACTCTTAAGGCTCAAATGGATTTCATCTACAGGGAAGGGAACCAACCTGCAAACTGGCTTGCAGGAAATGGTTTGTGTACTATTGAGAGTCATGATTCTTATACTCCACCCCCCCTCTCCTTTTTTTGCTCGCTGGAGATGCTTTGGATGCTCCCCACTTAAGAATTGTAACCGGCTCTTCACATCAATGAAATCTTAAGTTTTGGTTATATATATATATATATATATTAAACACCTTTTAACATCTAGCATTGGGATATCCCTTTTAGCTACCGATAATTTCTAATTTGACGACCCATAAAAAACATCAGTGGAAACTATAGTATCATATATCATATCCTCTCTGCTCTGATATAGTGCTTAAAGTAACAAGTGTCTATCGCCTGGGGTAAGCCTGTGATAAAGCTAACCTTCTAAGCCTCGCTTCAAGAGATATGCCTTTCCGCATATACTTAGAGGTACAACAGTCTCACAGCTCATATGGGCATAACTCTTCAAATTCTGGATCTAGCTGGAATTCATATGGTATCTTGAGTCGTCCATTATTTGCAATGTAACTGAAACTCTATCGTGCGACATTCTAGGAATGCAGTGTTTTGCAAAGTAGTTGTGGGATTTCAATTGACCCTCTTTACTCTCTAGGTCTAACAATGTCTATCTATTTCATGAATAAGATGTTACTCTTGCTCATGAAAGAAACTGTACAAAATGGTCTGATAAAGTCGTGATGATCGATGTGGGGAGGAATGCAATATCTATCTTTATAGATGTTGATGATGTAGCTATTTGAGATGCAATCTACTGGTAGTATAATCCATCTTACCATCTTCTTGATCAACCTCTTTATCACAGACAAAATGGGATCCACCTCGTCATATCTCAGACTGCCTGGGGGGTTCCCTTGCCTATCCATAACAAAGTTGTAACAACGTCCACAATAGATGGTGATCCTGCCTTTTCTGTGCATCCATCTCTGTGATTTTGAATATTTATTTTTCATCAATAAACTAGCTCGGCCTCTATCCCTTAAATAAAAAACTCAACCAAGAATCTCTCCTTCATTTCTTTCTGAGAATACACCAGTATCTAGTTCCAATCCTTCCAGGATATTAACAAATTATCACCAGATATCCTCATAATACTCAAACTCCTGCTTCCGGATCGTGCATTATTTCTAACTCTAATTTAAGAATCCTCTGTGAATGTTGGGGTTGCTTCTCTATCTCAACCTTTAGAGTAATCCATGACGGTGGCGGCTCTCTAAACTATGATATGTATGGCTCAACCTCTGGGTGGTCAGCACTTATGAATCTCATGCTCGTAGCTGTGTATTTTTCAAAGATCTTGTACCTCTTTAAGTGGAGGATGTTACACTCCTATCATTCTATAAATGCTCCCATTGACGGTGTCCTTTTTGGGATTTTTGCACTACACATGGGGCATCGCACAAAAAGCTCATCGAGAATCCCTGAAGATGAAGGCTCTGTAAATGTTTTTGGCTCGTCCTCTATGATCAGTGAACTGGTAGAAGTTTCCTTCAAGTTTGGATCGTACACTTCTTCATCGTGAATTGAAGCGAGCATTGTACTTGCTTCCTTGGAACATCTCTTTTATAGTCCCTCCAAGGCTTTATGCTTGCGATAATTGGCATTTCTATGATGCATCCTCCTCAGTGGTGCATTAGGAATCCTCTCTGTGGAAGCACCAAATAAGTCCCCCATTGGCATTGTAATCATCAATTACAAGTGATCGACACTTTCCATCAGGTCCTGCACATCTAGAAACATTTATGCCTTCTTCCTCTTCAAAGTAGAATCCACTTTGGCACTAATTTTCAATTGTGGTTGTATCCCTTCTACTTCTCGGCGGTTGACTATAGTCATAATGGGGCTTTCGTAGTCTACATTGACTTGATCGTAGTCCAAGTCAAAATTCACAATGTCGCCCTCTGCTGCCTTTTTTTTGTGAAGTGCGAGATTTAAGTCATCTTTAAAAGAGAAGGCCAGCTTCTAACCTGACATTTTCCTAGAAAAGACAGGAAAAAATCAGTGCGCTAGAATTCAAAACGAACAAGAACAATAACAAATTATTACTAAGTTGATTTTAAGATTATATGGGTGCAAGCATTTTACTTAATTTAATTTAGCAAAATTCAAAATTAAAGGGAAGACTTAAAAGTGCAAATTTAGATTTTATTTTATTAAAGTTGATCTTATTACCAAATTTTGGACCCAGTCACAAATGTTGGCCAACTAGCCATCCTTAGAATAAGTATCACCTTGAAAATTTCTCCTAAAGAATATTAAGTTGTATAATGTTTATTCAAATATTACCCATTGACCGGTAGCATGGGCCATCCACCCTGGAAATCCACTAATTGGTAAGATCCTCCTGAATAGACCTTCTCCATGACAATTGTTCCTTCCCAAGATGGTATGCAAGGATAGGTCTCCTACGTATGAGTATGAGTTCACTGACATTAAACGTACTTAGATAGACCAGTTTATCGTAGGTCTGGATCATCTTTGCTTGATAGAGTTCTAGATTCTATTGAGCTTTTACTGTTTTCCTTTGAGACTTTCCAATTCTGCAAGTTGGAGCTTGGCATTGTCTTCTACTATATTCTGATTAGTGAACGCGATTCTGATAAACGGTAGTTGAACTTCCAATGTGAGTGATGCCTCAAACACATACATGAGCCCATACGGTGTAATTGAGTAGGATTTCTAAACATTGTCTGGTAGGCCCAGAAAGCCTCTAAAACCTTCTCGTGCCATCCCTTCTATTTCTCATCCAATGTTTCCTTTAAAATTTTTCACAAACGTCTTATTGAAGGCCTCACCTAGGTCGTTCATCATGGGGTAATAAATTATAGAGTATGTCAAATCTATCCCATGTCATTTAACAAAATTGTTGATCTTGGTGCTCTTAAAGGTTGACCCATTGTCAAAAATAACTCTGTATGGGATGTCGAAACGGTAGAGAATTTGACTCTTAAAAAATTGAAGAATGTGGTGCTCTATAAGCTTTCACAACCACACTTCCTCTGCCCACTTGGAGAAGTAATATGTGGCTTTGAGAATAAATTTGTGTCCCTTTGAATATGGAGGGTCTATCGAACCCACTACATTTGTGCCCTAACACTCGAATGGCCACAAGGCAACGGTCGGGAAAAGTACATTCGGTGGTTGGCGCAGGATCACTCCATGTACTTGAAATAGGTGACACTTTCTGGTTGTATCAATGCAATCTATCAACATCGCCGACCAATAATATCCGAGTCTCTTAATTTTTATATTCATCTTTGGCTCTGATTGGTGAGCACCACATAATCTAACATATACTTCTTCGACAAGATTATGCGCTTTTGCCCTGCTTAAACATCATCCCAACATCTAGTCAAATGACCTTTCGTAGAGGATATTACCTACTAAGGCATACGATATAGCTCTTCTCATGATTTGATATGCTTCTGACTTATCATGTGGTAGTCTTCTTGTTTGTAAATACTCTATTAATGGCCTCGGCCAACCTTCATTATTGTCTGCTACTTTAGTTATTATCTCTTCTTCTTTTCTGAACTTATGTACTCTCAAAGTTGATATTTAACAAAACTTTGCATCCTTATACTGTAATATTAATGGAATCCTTTGGCGGACACGCCAATTCCTTAACAAGCTTGGCTAAAGAGTCAGCATGGGAATTATCTCCCCATAAAATCTTATACAATGTTACACTAGGAATCTGTTCTAACAACTTTAATGAGTACTGGTGGTACTCTGCTAGACTCAACTTCAGAATCTTGTATTGGTCCGCAACTTGTTGAATTACAAGTTGTGAGTTGCTATAGATGATGGCAATGACTGTTATGTCTATTGATATTGCCAATTCTAATTTGGTGATTAAAACTTCATATTCTGCTTCATTGTTTATGTGCGGTTGTGTCAAGTGGACTGAAAACCTTAACATTACCTTACATGGTGTAACAAAAATCAAACCAATTCCTGCTTTGCTCGGTATTACTATCTGCAACCCTTTATCCTTTCTAGGTGATGAAGTTGCATCGAAATAAATTTCCCAATGCTTGGTATTATAAGATTCTACTTATAATATCTGCTCATCTGGTAGGTCATCATTGAGAGGGGACCCAACTAGAAGTGGGTGCGCTGTAAGAAAATTCACTAAAACCTGACCTTTAATAGCGCAAAGGAGTACAAAAGTTGTGTCGAATTGCAAAAAAATCATCAACCATCTTGCTAAACACCCAAAAAGTGTTGGTCGGGTCATCAAATATTGCAACAGATTAACTTCTAAAATAAGGGTGATCTTATGAGAGAGCACAAAATGTCTAAGCTTCTAGGCAGCAAAAATTAAAGTTAGAAAATGCTTCTTAATAGGAGTATATTTTACCTCCAGCAGTATTAGACGTCAACTGAAGTAGTAGAGTGTGTTTTGCTTACCCTCATCATTGACCTGAGCTAATAAGGCTCTGAGAGAGTTCTCTAAGGTCATGGAATAAAGTATCAAAGGTTTTCTCGGGATACGACTGACCAAAATAGGAGGTTTAATTAAATACAACTCAATATCCTCAAAGCCCCGTTGAAATTTCTCTTTCCAGTAGAATTTGGCATCCATTTTAATTAATGCCAAGAAGAGCTGACACCTACCTGATAGATTTGAAATAAAGCCTCTTAGGTATGCCAATTTACCTAGAAAGTATCGTAGGTCTTTCAAGTTTTTGGGAGGCAGCATTTCTAAGATAGCTTTTATCTTATCTGGTTCAATCGTGATTCTCCAATGATGGATAATAAATCCTAAAAAAATCATAGATGTAATGTCAAAGACACACTTTACGGAATTCATCTTAAGATTATATTGTTGTAATCGTTTAAACAAGACCCTCATATCATATAGGTAGCATATCCGTTATTTTCACTTGATGAAAAAATCATCCATGTAGCACTCCACTTGGTTATGGATGAGGTCATCAAATATCTTCTTCATAGCAGTTGATATGTTGCGCTGACATTCTTCAACACAAACGACATCACTGTGTAGCAGAAGATCTTGTTTAGCATTTTGAAGGCTGTAAGAGCTGCATCTTTTAGAGCCATCTTGATCTAATTGTATCCTGAAGATCCATCCATAAAAGAGAAAATCTTGTGTGCCGATGGGATGTACAAAACCTTTGGTATCGATAGTGGAAACTCATCTTTTGGACATGCTTTATTTAAATCCCTAAAGTCAACACATACCTAAAAGTGTCGATTCTTTTTCTTAACTAGCACAATGTTGGCTAAGCATGTAGGGTATTGCTTATCCCGCACAAAGTTAACATCTATTAATTTATTTACTTTGACATTCACTTGTTGTTCTATTTTGAGGCACATTCTTCGAGGAGCTTATTTTTCTAGAGTCACACACTTGTTTACTCCAAGCTTATGAACTTCAACTTCTCACGATAATCCTAACATTTCATTATAGCTCCAAGCGAAGCAATCCTTGAATTTTGACATTAATTTGATCAAATTCGTAGAGTTTTCTTTGTTGAGTAAAATTTTTATGAAGGTTGGTTGAGGTTGTTCATTTGTGCTGAGGTTGACTTCCTCTAGCTCATCAACTATTGACTTAATTTCCTCTTATTCCGGCAAAGCATCATCAATTGGAGATTCCTCAAAATCATCCTCCACATTGAGGCAATCATCTTCTAATTCGCTAGTTACAACCATGTAAAATTTTGAATCATCGACTGGTCCAATTGTACCAAATCTGAGACCCTCTTTTGAGTTTCAGAGTTTAACCTTTAACATTCCACAATTTCTCAAAGAGCTATCGTTTATCCTTCAGCATTTTCTTTGATACATATCTCTGTTAAATTAATTTTTTTTACACAAGGAGAAAAGTAACCAAATGAAAATTCCATTAACTCATTAGGATCATACTATTCCAAATTTACATGAATTTTAGAACTAGTAGTAGAAGCACAATAGAACTTGATCAGCATGAAACCAACACCCCAAACTTCTTGGACCTCTAAACTCTCAACCTTTTGAGGGTGAATCATAATAAGGCTCATGGCATGCATGTAGTGGTTAATCCGATTTTAAATTGACTCATATATACTTTTCTCCACATCTTCCAAGGAAAACTTGCATTGTGGCTTCTTCTATTTTATCATCATTGTCTCTTCATCAAATTTATTTTCATTAGAACTCTATTCCATGTCAATGACGATGGTTGGCTTTGTTCGTTCAACAATTATGTTGGTTCTTCGTCGTCCATGCCCCGGGCTCGATTTTGGATGCGTGGGCTAAAAGAACCACCAACTTGTTGCAAAGGAGTGGCGGTAGATCGTTTACATGGAGTTGAATGATCTTGCTCTTATGGTCTCTTTGAATCTTCCAACTCATTTGAAACAACTTCTTAGGAAAAAATAGTCTTCTGTGGAGGAGTGTAGTATACGACGTCTTCGTGGATGCCTACTTCATGAACTGAAAATGGCTGTAAATCCACATTGATGTAATAATCTTGTCCTTATTTGAAATATTTCATACACTGGTGCAACGATGATGGAACCATGTTATGCTCATGAATCTTTAGTAAACAAAGCAAAGCATTGAACATAGTTTCTGCATTGATCATTGTCAGCATAATTTTAAGGGGCGGTCTTGTGGAAGCTATCAGTCACCGAAATGAAAATCTTGACACCCACTTCGGAGGGACATTTAATTTATATATATATATATAT
>JXCR01131316.1:84330-175869 GCA_002079205.1 Phalaenopsis hybrid cultivar | reverse complement strand
TATATATATAGTCTTAGAAAATTATAAAATCAAATTGATCCCATATCTTTTAAAATTTAGATGAAAGAGCACTATACCTTAAGCTATTTATCTATCTCAAAAGATAAACACATGTCTTGATAGTAAAGCTCAATAAAAAAAACTAAGAAATGTATGACATCCGTTTGGTCTGCAAAACCATTTTATTATGAGCCGACAAGTTCCCCCATTTAAAATAAAAAATTAAATAGGGTTTATATTAAGCTGGATTCCTTGAAAGTTTCTTATAAAGGAAAACCCTTATACTTAATTACATCTTAGATAATTAATGTCACCTAAGAAAAATCTCAATAAAAATCTAGTGATATTATCTTCAAGAATTCAAAGGATAGAACTTTTTAAAGAGATTGGATAAAGAGGTGTGAAAGGGGAATGACTTAAATTTGGAACATTTATTTTTAGAATCCAATGGAAGAAAAATAAAGGGATGTCATGGATCCTGAGCAAAACCTCGATGACTTCCTAAGCTAACCTATGGTTTGGTTTCGATTTGGAGGAGAAATATTTAATTATTTCATCTTGCATTTTAGTAATTAGGGATTAAATAACACTTCCACAAATAGCCTGGAAGATGTGAGGATTTATGTCATGATGAACGACAACTTCAGAATCCTAAAATGAGTTAGGGCTTATATTATATAGCAGAGCAATACAAATGCCTAAAGATAAGTTGAGCATTTATGTCGCACTAGGTAGACAACCTCAAAATCCTATGGCTTTGTTGTTTAATTCTAAGGAATGATTTAACCGATGTAGACATGTTTTGATGTTGAAGATGGTTGTGCTGCCCATAATGCTAGCTCCAATCTACTTGTTGTAGCAAGTTTAAGTTTTTTACTGTGTCAAGTCTTTGTGTCGAAGAAAATGTTTCCTAAGGTTATGGTTATTTAAATATTATGAGGGATGTTAAATTTGTTTAGAGCGACACTGGTTAGGATCCCACTGTTCCCTCGTTCCGGTATCACATTCTTTTTTTGAATTTACTTAGCTTAAATGAGTTATGAAACCCATTTAAACCGGGGAGAACTCGTTAGCAACCGTGGGCTACCTCCTCCAAGGGACTCTCGTAAATTCAAAAGGACGTTTTAAGTTTAGTGAAATTTTAAAGGAGTTATGGTCATCTTTGAAACAATTTTTTTAGGCTTTGAAAATGTTGATTAATTTTTGAAAAATTTATTTTGATTTTGCAAGAAAAGTAGAGTACACACCAAAGAAATTAAATACACTGTAAAAGTGTACCTGTCATCTTCTTGACATTCCCTCTAAAAGATTAGCTTTTACAACACGTATTTAATTTTTTCAAATTTAAATAAATTGCAGGAGTAGATGAAGGTGTAACTAACAGACTCCAAACTACGATTTACTGAGTCTCGAGAGATCTTAGTGGATGAATTTAGAACAAAATATTGTAAGTTTAATTTGTCCTTCAAGATATCCTAGAGATTCTAAGGTGTTCGAGGAATGACTCTGAACTACTTTAAGAAGCCTTGAAACATTTAGGTTCATTTTGAACTTATCGTATTGTTCTATTAATCATCATAGGTAAAATTAAAATTACACCATGACTCAGTGAACTTTGACATTTTAATCATCCTGAGGACAGCGTACTCAATTAATCAGTTGATATTTTACTTAAAATTTATGTATTTGAATGCCCCTATTGCAAGTTCTAGTCATTAAGGACTTTTGTACCCATCACTAAAGTTGGGCTTGTAGTGCTAGTCATCGTTCACATTATCCACTAAATCCCATCAAATGAATTAAATATCAAGCCTAGATCGCTACCAAGCCCTTTAAATCTAATGGGAGAAAGATTGAAAAATATTAAAATTTTTAATTTAGGTGATATGGATTCTGATTAAAAGAAGTCAGATCATCTTTAATCGTGGACTTAATCATAAGTGAAACATCATCTTCCTAGTTTAAGCCCATCACTTAGAAATCATTTGATTTTGATTGACTTCCAAACTCTGATAATTGGAAAAAAATATTTATAATTTTATTCTTATCATGGAAAGGTGGCAAGTTGGTTTCTACCTTTTACCTATTATGTTTCAATCATCCAAACATATTCATTAGGATCAAACTTACCCATTTTCCCTTTGGATTAGTCCTAAATTTTGATTAAGGAACAAAAATCCAAAATGACCACTTTACCATTGGGGCTCATCACCTCATAACTAGTTAAGCACCACTCAAATGACTTAAGAGATTTTAGAGTACCATATCCATAGAGTAATTAAAACACCAGAGGACAAAATGTAGTTTTCAAATTTTAATTTAATTAACTATTTTTTTAGAAAATAGGATTTTCAAAAGTAATTTATTTAATCAATCAAAATAAAGTTTTGGTTTATGAAAAAATTATTTAAAAATTTCCTTAGGTCACAAAAATACTTAGACAAAATTTCATGGTTTTTTTTGAATTAAATCTTTAATTTAATTATTTATTGATTTTAATGATTTAATTTGAATGAAAAAGATGTTTTATTTATAAAAATATTTTTTTATATTTTTATTAAACCCCTTTGAGTCTAAAGAACTCAGAAACACAAATTTAAAATTTTTATGATATTTAATTTACTTATTAAAATTATTTTAATGAGAAAAGAGAAAAAATGCCGTTTAAGCATTTAAAAATTTATTTTTTAAATTAAAAAAATTTAAAAAAAAGTTTTAATGAGTCCTAAGTGATCAAGGAGCAGTTAGGCTTATTTTTAAATATTTTTTGTAAATTCGAAATTTTTTACTATTTTTAATTATTTTTAATCTAAAATGTACCTAAAAAATGAAGTATTTTATCAAAAAAATACTTTTATTTTTCCTAAATGCTCCTGATCATAAGGAACTCAGAAAACAACTTTTCATAATTTTCCTAAGTGTATTTAATTTAATATAATTATTTATGTGCTAAAATATAATGTTTCTTGAAAAGTCAACTTTAATGCTTATACTTAATCAAATAATTTTCAAATTTTTACGGTGGGTTAACATGATTTTAATACACACTGTGGAATTGATTTTGTCAATTTTTTATTTTCATTTAATTTGCATAAATTAGTACAAGATATACACACTTAATTAAATATAGAAATACACAAAAATATTCAAGGCTTCATGATATTCTTCCTAAGCTTCTTTGGCCACAACAAACCTACTAAAATTTATGTCATAATTTTGCAAGTGATATTTTAATTTATATAATTAATTTAAATCAAATAGCCATATTAGCTTGAAAATTAGTTTAAAAGCATAGAGATGTCCTCTAACATTGGAAAAATCAGAGAACATAGCCTCTGTCATGAGGAATAAACCCCCCAAAAATTCAAGCTAAAGTGAGCATTGCTTAGCCATGATGAATTGAAATATGAAAGAGAGTATTTAATTAATTTAAAATCAAAGAGTAAGAAAATTATTTTTATTTTTGATCCACATTATTTTCTTCTGTTCATTGAGTAAGAGGGTATTTTTATTTTATTTTTATGATTTTTCTATGCAAAGATATAAATTTTTAAAGATCTAGCATTTAATTAAATCAAAAAAATCCAAATTTTCTATTTAAACACGTGGCTCCACGCAATCATAGGCAACTCTGAAGTTTTCATGCAGTGCTTTGTTATTCTACACTGCCAACCACGTAGCTTCTTTGTCAACCCGCCTTTTCGTTCTATCAACTCGTCTGGCTCCATCACGACCGTCCATCTAATACATGCGCGATCGGACGACATTCATTCATTGTCCCCAAATGACCTAGCTTGTAATCCATTCACACTAAAACCTTAAGATCTCATGTTGGAGTTAACCAAATCACTTAAGGTTTGTTCCTACACTTTCATCTACTCAAAATGAACATTTGCATATAGTTTATACAGTATAAAATACAACAAATACATATAAATAATCAATTGAAGCTCGAACTAGGGTTGAAGCTTTATACCTTTGTCTGAGAGGGGAGGCCTCAATCAGATGGTTGTAGTAGCTTTTATTGGGTACAATGAACCTCTAGATGAACTATTGGGATGTGGTGAATTATATGGGTAAGATTTTGATCAAGGTCATCTTCAGGTGTTGATCTAAAGCTAGGTTAGAGGCTATTTAAGATGGGGCTTTTATGGGGAATCAACTCCTCTCACTCAGGTGATGGTGTGTACACAGTTAATTGGATTTTAGTAGACTGTAGAGGTTTTGAGAAATATGACTTAGTTTTGAGATGAATTTCATTGAAGAAATTTGCTCTATACAGTGATTGTGAGTGGCTAACAACAAGAGGGTTGAACTTAGGAAGGTTTGGAAAGGATCTGGTGAGATTTTTGTAGAGTTTCTTCAAGGTTTTCAAGATCTCTCACCTTTGATCATGGAGAGCTTTATTTATAGCCATGGAAACCTAGAGGAGCAGAGGGCTAAGAATTAGGTGCTAAAGCTTGCTGAGGTGGAGGGAAGAAAGGCTCTAATGGCCCATGGGACTTAGCTAACACAGGGAGGATTAATTTTTTATTTTTTATTCAGTCACTTCTAGGCTGAGGGAGGCCAGGGGGTGCTTAATGTTGGTTAACTTCTAATGGCAAGGCACGATGATAGGGATATTTTGCCCTTAAATTATGGAACCATTGGTCCATAACTCAACTAGGGTGGGCTAGGCAAGTCTAGCTTGGTCACTAGGGTCCAGAAGTTGGCTGTAGAAGCTTTGGATTGATCAATTTAGCATGGGTTAGTCAATTTTGGTGCATGGATTCAGTTTGGGTCAAATTGGCTTGAAGTTGAGTTTGGGTTGGGCTAGCCATGACATTGGACTTAATTGATTGATCAAGATGATATAGATGACTGCCATAAAGAGTTTGGAAAAGGTTTGCAGTGATTTTTAATTGATTTGGAGTTCAATTTGAAGGATTTTGGACATTTGATCAATTTAGGGATGTTGTGTTAGACTTTGGTTTAGGTTAGGCTAGAGTTGGGATAAGTCATAATTAAGGGTTCAAAATGGTATAGAGTAACTTATGAAGAGTTCTCAACATTAATTGGGAGTCAATTTTGGGATTTTGGCATTCAATTTTGTGGTATTTGGAGTCATAGCTAAATTGGGGCAAAAATTGTGAACTTTTGATTTGGGTGAAATTGGGCTCAAATTATGGGTCAATTGGGTTGTTATTTGGTCTGAATTGAATTTGGCCATGATGAATTTGAGTTTATAATTGAAATTGGGAAAGATTGGAACCAAGTTGGTGGACATTTAGGATGAATTGGGGTAATTGGCCCTTTAAGGGCAATTTTGGGCTTTTGGTCAAATTGGGTTCTTTTGAAGGTTTTAGGAAAGTTTGGGCCACCAAGGGTATTTTGGTGTTTTTGGCAATTTTGGGGGTATTTTAGTAATTTGGGAATTTTGGGAGGTTTTGGGCAATTTGGATGGTTTTAAATGGTTTGAGATAATTTTTGAACAAATTTAGGTGTTTTGGGTGAAATTGGAAATATTGTTCAAACTTAAGGTTTGGAGGTGTTTTGGTAAATTGGGTAAATTTGGGGGGCAAAAGGCTAAGTTAAGTATTTTAGTGAAATTGAGGTTCCGACCACTCTATTTGAGTTATGGACCAATGGAATCTCCATTTGGATCCTCTATGTACTGGTCTTTTCTAAACCATAGCCTAGTGCTAGTGGGTTTAGGGGACCATCTACATGAGACTCCCAAAAGATCAAGGGATCAAAGTTAACAAGTTTAGGATTAGGTTTATGATTGGGGTGTAATGTGCAAGTGAGTGACAGTGTAAGCACTAGCTCAAGACCAATACTCTGAGGCAAGCCAATTCTATGGAAACTCTCCTTGAGTTCTTTTATAGTGAGCACACCTACTAAGTGGTAGAGGTTAGGACTAGTAAATGGAACTTCCAGTTGAGCACAAAGGAGTTTAGAATTTTTAATGGTGAGGGTTCCTTTCTAGTCTATTAGGAAAAATCAACAGGAAAGTATTATAGCTAGACCCTAGGTTACTAATGAGGAGAAAACTAGACATCAACCAAAAGTGAGGTTAACAAATGGACCCCCAAAGTGTATGGCAAGCGTATTATACATATTGGCATTGACCAACGAGATCAAAAAAACCATCATAGACTTCTAAGTCAACAAACTTAGAACAAAGAGTAGAATTGAGAAATAGTTGTTTTTTCTAGGGAATTAAAAGTTGAACACTCGATTGAAATTGAGGATTCAGAGCTCTCGCTGGGGATTAGAAGGAAAGGAATTCCAAAAATGACCACGATGGTCATAACAAAGATTCAATTTCAACTTTATTGCTAGAAAATTTTGATTTTGATTGCAATAGTTTGGGTAGATGGGAATTAGAATTTAGGTACTAACCCTGAGATGGAATTGAAATTTAGGTATCAACCCTAGAAAGAGAATCAGATGAGAATAGGATGTCTTACTCCATTTAAGGTGGTCTTAAACCTATCTCCAATATTTTAGAATAGGATGCCTTACTCTATTTAAGGTGGTCTTAAACAAATCTCCAAAAGATGAGAGTAGGTTTCCTTACTCCAATTAATTGGTCTTAAACCTATCTCTAATATTTAAGAATAGGATGCCTTACTCCATTTAAGGTGGTTTTAAACCTATCTCAAATATTTGCGTAGAGAATCAGATGCCTTACTCCATTTAAGGTGGTCTTAAACTGGTCTCAAAAGATTTGAGAATAGTATGTCTTACTCCATTTATGGTGGTCTTAAACCTACCTCAAAGAAATTACGTAGAGAATCAAACGCCTTACTTCATTTAAGGTGATTTTAAACTGATCTAAAAAGATTTGAGAATAGGATGCCCTACTCCATTTATGGTGGTTTTAAACCTATCTTGAAGATTTGGGTAGAGAATCAGATGCCTTACTCCATTTAAGGTGGTCTTGAAATGATATCAAAAGATTTGAGAATAGGATGCCTTACTCTATTTAAGGTGGTCTTAAATAGATCTCGAAAGATTTGGGAATAAGATGCCTTACTGCATTTAAGGTGGTCTTAAACCAATCTCAAAGACTTTTGTAACATTATATAGGAAAGCTTTGGGACTCATATCCAACATAAGAGGTGGCAGAAAGACCAGATTGAGAAAGAATGCACAAAGACTCACATCAAATTCAAGACTTGATCAGAAACATATCACTATGTTAAGAACAAAGAGCTGGACTCATATTTGACCTAAGAAGTAGCAAGAAAATATCTGTCATGCTAGAAAGGAAAGCTCTGGGTTTCACATCCAACCCAAATGGTGATGAGTAAGATATCTGCTACGTTTGGGAGGAAAGCACTGAGACTCACATCCAACCCAGAAGTTAGCAAGAAATTATATCAATCACGCTAGGAAGGAAAGCTTTGGGACTCATATCCAACCAAAATGCTGACATGAAAAATATCTTCTATTTTCGGGAGGAGAGCGCAAGGACTCATATCTAACCCAAGAGGTAGCGGGAAAATATATCGTTCACGCTAGGAAGGAATGCTCTGAAACTCATATCCAACCCAAATGATGACAAGAAATATCTGCTACGTTGGGGAGGAAAGCACCGAAACTCACTTCCAAACCAAGAGGTAGCAGAAAAATATATTCTTCATGCTAGAAAGATAAGCTCTATGACTCATATCCAAGCTAAATGGTGACGACAAAAATATTTGCTACGTTGGGGAGGAAAGCTCTGGGACTCACATCCAACAAATAAGGTAGCGGGAAAATATATCATTCACACTAGGAAGGAAAGCTATAGGACTCATATCTAGCCCAAATGGAGATGAGTAAAATATCTAATACATTGGGGAGGAAAGCATTGGGACTCACATCCAACCCAAGAGGTAGCGGGAAAATATATTGGATCTCGGTACTGACCTTGAAAACAACATGAAAATTGTGTAGAGAATTTGTGGTGTTAAACTGATAGATATGTAACATGTGAAGATTAACATTGGTAAGGAAAATTTGTGAGACTTTGTGCAGAGTGAGAAACTCTACGGGGGTGTGAGGAAATTGGTGCAGACAAGGATAGTCGTGCTGCACAAGCAAAGTGTAAGAAACCTCAAACTCAAGAGAAACAAAATCAATAAATTTATCATTTTATTTTCTTGTTGTCTTTATCACATTTAATTATCAAAGTATATTTTCAAAATTTAATTTTCATTATTTGATTTTAGAAAAAACAAGTTTGTGGACAAATTCAAAAATGTTCATTTTATTGGGGTTAATTTTAGTAGCCACGGATGTTTGGCCAAACAAATAACCCCAGAACAATCAAAATTTTAGAAAATTGATTTCAAGCAATTTCATGTAAGGTAGTATGTCTTTATGTGGCTGCCATTGACTGACACATAGGTATTTCTCCTCAAAAATCCACCAGTTGGAGAGATCCTTCTGAGTAAACTTCCTCTATGACAAATGGCCCCTCCCATGTTGGTTCTAATTTTTCACCTATTTTTCAGTGTGCAAGAATAGATTTTCTAAGAAAGAGAACCAGGTCATTAACTTTGAATGCCCTTAGGTGGACCAATTTGTCAAGAGCCTGCACCACCCTTGCTTGGTAGAGCTTCAAATGCTGTTGTGTTTCTAGTTATTTTCCCTCGAGAATTTCAAATTCTTTAAGTTTGAGTTTTTCATTTTCTTTGGTTGTGATTTGGTTGAAAACGATGACTCTGAGAGACGATGTCTAAACTTCTAGCGACACTACGACCTCAAACCCATGCACAAGTGCATAGGGTGTACATTAAGTGGGAGTTTTGAACGTTGTCCGGTAAGCCCACAAAGCTTCTAATAGTTTATTATGCCAATCTCTTTTGTTTTTATCCAATATTTTCTTTATGATTTTCACAAGCATCTTATTGAAGGCCTCAGCCAGTTTATTGGACCTGGGATAGTAAATCATAGAGTAAATCTAGTCTATCCCATGTCTTTTGACAAAGTTGTTGATCTTTGTGCTCTTGAAGGATGTCGCATGGTTGAAAATTACTCTGCGTGGTACACCAAAATGGTAAACAATTTGGCTTTTGAAATATTACATAACATTTTATGTAGTAACCTCTTGTAACGGCACTGCCTCTGCCCACTTGGAGAAGTAGTCCGCAGCATCAAAGAACAAATTTTTGTCCCTTAGAGGATGGAGGGTCTATCGAACCTATTATGACCATGCCCCAACACTCAAATGACCACGAGGCAGCAATTGGGTGTAGCACATTTGGAGGTTGGTGTAAGACCACCCCATGAACTTGACAAAGGTGACACCTTCTTGCTATATCCATGCAATCGAATATCATTTTTTACCAATATTATATGAGTCGCTTGATCTTTATGTTCATTTTTGGCCCTGACTAGTGAGCACCACACAATCTAGCATGTACTTCTTTGACGATATTCTTTGCTTCCGCTCTGCTCAAACATCGCAGCCACGTCTGATCGAACAATCTTTTGTAGAGGACATCATCCACTAGAGCATATGACATAGCCCTTCTTGTGATGTGATATGCTCTAAACTTGTCTTCTCTCAACTTTGTAGTTTGCAAATATTTATAGTAATAGCTTAAGCCAATCTTCTTTAATTTTAGCAAATTCAATCATCATTCCTTCTTCTTTTTGAGTTTGTGTAAATTGTTGAGGTTGATCTGAAACAAAACTCATCGTCGTTATACTGTATTGTCAATGGAATCCATCGATGGGCATGCAAGTTCCTTGGAAAGATTTGTTAGAGCATCGGCATGAGCGTTATCTCTATGAAAAATTTGGTATAGAGTCACGTTGAGAATCTGCTCTAACAGCTTCATTGTATACCAGTTTTGATTTCGATATTTTTTGTTTGTAAGGATTTTTGAAGTTGACACTACTACTTGAATATTTTAATCCATAATAATTGCATTAAAAACTTGATCCCAATATTTTATAGATGTAAAGATTTTTGAAGTTTCCACCACTACTTGAAGATTTTAATCACCGACAACGATGCTAAAAACTTAATCCCAAACTTGATCCCAAGCAAAGTATGATTTCAATTATATTTTTAAATATTATGGATTCTACGCAAGTATACGTATCGTTATCAAGTAATATAGTGTTTTCTGATTAAGCCCCAAATATCGATCCCACACCCAAGACTTCTTCTTCTTCTCCAAGTCTTCTTCTTCTCTTCCAATTGATTCAAGAGTCCAAGTGTCATTTTAAAATCATTTCCAAGCCTTATTTATAATTTCTCAAGAGATGCTTAAGTGTCTCTTCAAAAGTGTCCATTTTCAAGGAATCTTCCAAAAGGTGACTCAAGTGCCTCTTAAAAACTTCTTATAACCACCCCAAATTCTTCTATAAAGTCCCTTCTATTATTTCCAATGAATTCCACAAGAGACAAATGAAGCACCATTTTAAAAGTTGTCCAAATCTGATGTATATTCTAGAAGATATGTGGAAAATAGTTTTTGGCACTTAAGCACAAATTTTTGGTGCTTAAGCGCCCTCCTCTGTATGTGGTGGCACCTAAGCACCATTTTGGGCACTTAAACACTAGGCACAGGCACTTAGGTTCCTGGTTTCGGCCCCCATAGCTCCAATGTGCCCCGATTTGACCCAATTTGCTCCATTTTTCTTTGTTTTGGTCATTTTTTGTTCCTTTTGCTCCAAATTCTTCAATTTAATGTACACATAACCAATAACACAAGAAAAAAAACCTTTAAAGTGAAATGTCATTATAAAATATAGCATAAAAAATAGTATATTTTTAGGCATATCTAAATCTCCCAAACTTAAACATTACTTGTCCTTAAGTAATACTACATTTTAAAAATAATTTATGTAGATTAGAGTTAATGGGTCATTTTTTAGAATTGCTAATATTTTTTTCTAAAAATGTGGTAGTTCAAATTAGAAGAACTTCTAATGAATCAGAGTTGCCCAGAGTCTATAATATTTATCATCAAACTTGAAAATTTGTTTTCCTATTTAATTCAAAAATATATGCACATTTTTAAGAACTTTGGAACATTTGAACTCTCTATTTACTAATATAAGTATAAAAAGTAAGCTTAGGATTGTTCTAAGTTTGTTACTCTTGAAAGACTCAAGTGAACCTCTAGTGAATTAGACTTTTTTTTACATTTTCCTTTTTTTAGGATCTTTTTGATCCATTATTTTTTTCTCTCTTTTCTTTTTTTTATATGTGAGGATTACTATATATGGAGAATTCCTTAAATAATTTTGAATTCCATTATCCTAGTTATTCATTTTCCCATGTTCTCCACTAAATATCTTTAACTCTAGGTTCACCCTTTTCACTAAAAATATTAACTAATTTTTCTACTCCATTTATATACATAAAATTCTAACATCCTTGAGATGACTCCACACAAAAATAATCGTTAGAAATAAAATACAAGTTTATTTGTAGTACTTTTGAGAACAAGTAAGGTTTAAATTTGAAACATTTTTCTTTTCCCCCCAAACTTAAGCTCAAACATGTGTAACTATGAAGTACAAAAATATGTGGTAGGGAAAGATCACTTTTACAATTTACTTTACATCCTACAATAATATCAATAAATAACACATGGCAGAATATTGTAGTAGAAAGTAAATCTAGCCTAAACATGCTAGACATAATACTATAAAGGAATTTTAAAAAGGACAACAGGTACAAATTGAACATTAAACAAAAATAAATTTTAAACTTTATAAAAGAATTTCTAGATACTAACAAGTTTAAAATATTGAGATAAGTTTTGTCATCTCTAATGATTCATTCAACTTGACTCACAAACATAGACACACAAAATCTAATATATAAACTCACGTATTCATACACAAAAAACAACTATAGAAAATTTGATCTCCCTTCTACTCACATTTCCTCTCCTTACACTCAATTTATAACGGAAGAAACTACACTAGTAATGTGGGTGTATTATAAAGCTGTATATGGTTATCACCCATGGAACATAATTCCTTCATGTGTTGCCAATTTTAGGGTTATTCTAACTTTAACGTATACAAAATGTGGTAAATAAAAATAATGCAGTTCATCTAGATGTTGTTCACTAAGTAAGTTAATGACCTTACTCAGTGAAGACAAAGCAGGTAAAGGAAGCAATAGAGTTGACATGGAGTGGTTCATGTCCAAACTCTACATGCTTCAAAGTAATGCTCAACTCTTGTTGAGAACTAAGTAGTAATAGACTCATCAACCTGCTACTACCAAAAACCATATACAAATCTATTCATGATGAAGGAATTACCTCACAACATTAATCTAATCCACTCTTACACATCAAACACGGATCCAAGTTCAACATCTCACTATTATTCAATCCAACATAACAACAATAATACTAAATATATAATAAAGATAACCATGGGTTGCATCTCACGACGCGCTTAGTCTAACATTGACGACCCGATGTATCCATTATTTACTCTAGTTGCCCCAGCAACAAAATCTCATTCATTTTGTCTTTATACCATGGAATATGCAATTTAGTGATTTTGAATAAATCTTTCTTAGGAGAACTTTTATTAATTTCATCATTAAGTTCTAGGTCTTCTTGTGATTAAGTCATATATGAAGATATAAGGACTGATGGTGTAGGCTTTAAAATTATATAGGGTACTTTCATCTTAAGTTCATGAGATTTTTCAACATATGAAATTAAAAGTTTATTATTTTTAGTAAATTCCATCATTTTTCATATCTCTTGAACATACATATAGTTTTATTTAAACAACATTTTCAAATCATCATGAAAGTCCATTTCGATCTCATCTATTAACTTACTCTTAAAACTTTTTTGGAAATAGTCTTTACTTAGATAATCAAATTCATCCATCTAAGAACAATCTTTATCTTTTCTCTCAGCTGGATATTTCATAATCTTTAACACATCAAAAGTGATATCCAGATCAATAATATCATAGTCAACTCTCATTTTTGCACATCTATCATAGATTGTCCAAGAACAAGAAAAGGTCTCCCTAAAATAATTAGATTTTCTTTATCGTCCTCCATATCTAATATAATAAAGTCCATAGGAAAGATAAATTTATCAACTTTAACAAGCACATCTTCTATAACCCCTTTTAGATAAATGATTGAACGATCAGCTAACCGAAGAATTATAGTAGTGGGAGAAATATTGGCTAAACCTAACCTTTTAAATATAGATAGAGGCATCACATTAATGCTCGCTCCAAAATCACATAAAGCTTTTCCACAAAATATTTCTCAAATTGCATAAGGAATTGTTAAGCTCTAAGGATATTTAAGTTCTGAGGAAGCTTTTTATGAAGTATAGCGCTGCACTCCTCACTTAATGCAACTGTCCTGTAATCCCCAAATTTTTTTTTCTTGTTTAATATCTCCTTTGTAAACTTTGTATAACTTTTCATCTGTTCCAAAGCTTCAGCTAAAGGAATGTTTATCGTTAACTTCTTAAGTTTTGTTTGGAACTTTGAAATTGTTTATCTAACTCATGTTATCTAAGCTTTGGGAAATGGAGGTGGTTGGTTTTTCCAATCTAATTCTTAGTTGGAGATATTAATTTTCCAGATCCTTAGAAACATGTTCTTCAGGTCTTTTAGTTTTCTTTGTTTCTCTCACAACTTCTTTCTCTTTTCTAACCATATTCTCTATCTCTCTTCCACTTCTTAATTTGACAGCTTCTAGTTGTTCATTATTTTTCTCTTTAGAGTTGATCTCAGTGTTGCTACAAAGTGTTCCTTGATGTATCTTGTTAAGTGAATTAGCAATATGTCCCAATTTATTCTCTATTTTTCTGATCGCAACATTTTGACTTTACAACTGGTTTCCCAATTGCAATACCATGTTTTCTATATACATCATTTCATCCTCAAATTATTGATCATTGTTAGAGTTTGGTGGATATTAAGGTATATAGTTTGTGTTCCCACTTGCATGATTATTTTCCCATTATTTTTTCCACCCCCAATAGTATGATACCAATTAAAATTAGGATGGTTCTTCCAACCTGGGTTGTAAAAGTTAGAATAAGGATTGTTAATGGTATTTAAGGTCTCATCTGATAAGTTAGAATAAATCATATGTCCTAATGAACTATCCTCACTTAATGGAGTAAATTGAGGTTGGTTCGTTATAAATTGTCCGACTTATTTGATGTTACAACAACCTGAGATGCAAGAATTGTAATCGCATCTATATCATGAGCACTAGCTACCTTTTTAGGATTTACCCTTATAGAGAGTCATTGAAATTCATTCATATTCATTTCTTCAATTAATGCATATGCTTCATCAAATGGTTTTGACATTAATGATCCACCAGCGGTAGCGTCAATTGTAGACCTAAGGGATCCTACTAACCCATTGTAAAAAGTTTGAATAATTAACCAATCAGGTAGAGCATGGTGTGAACACTTTAAATATTTTCACAAACATCATGTTTTTCACACAAACATATTTCTCACAACACTTTTTCATACAACAAACACTTTTCACACAAAAATGGTTTTTATGACACTACAGTGTTCCAATTCTAAGCCCAATTACTTTAACTAAAATTCTCTTGAAAGTTAAGATCAACTGTTGTGCTCTCCGGCAACAACGCCAAAAACTTAATCTCGATATTTTTTAGTTAAGGATTTATGAAGTTGACACCACTATTTGAAAATTTTAATCCCCGATAAAGGTACTAAAAACTTAATCCCAATATTTTTTATATGTAACTATTTATGAAGTTGACATCACTATTTGAAGATTTTAATCACCAGCAACGGTGACAAAAACTTAATCCAAAACTTGATCCCAAGTAAAGTAAGATTTCAATTATATTTTTAAATAGTAGAATTTATGCAGGTGTACGTATTATTATCAAGTAATATAAGTCTATCTAATTAAGCCCCAAATATTAATCCCACGGAGATCGAGGTTAATCACAATTGCTTTTAGAGAAGTTCTAGTCTGGAGTAACATGCCCTAGCTTGGAAGGTCGATAAAGGTTTTATTTTGATTATATCCTACAATATCACTACAGTACTAATTATACTCCAAAACTAGAAGACTTAGTGAAATTAGAAAATGGGCTTTAATATCTTAAAAGTACCCTTCCTCATGAAATGAAATTAGTGAGATCTGTGAAAGTAAAATAACTTGTGAGAGAGATTCTGACAAATAGGAGCAATTATATTCTTTACTCTTACCAGAGATGCTATAAGTAACATTAGTTAATCTAAAGTTTGAATAGTTCAGAAGATGGGCTAAGCAGGGAAGATATAACCTTTTGCTATAGAGTTCCATCTTTTCCCTCCACCTGAAGGCTAACATCTCACATCAAATCCTAAAATAATAAACCAAAATAGGGGGCTTTAGCCTGTCAATCTAAAGCCCTCTAATTCTAAACCCATCAAAGATTATTTCCCTATTTATTTTCACTTAACCATATAGACTACATTCTCATCCATACAATCTCATGTGATTTCACCACAGTTGATTGAGACAACACCATCACAGATCTTACATGTTCTCGCAACAGATTTTAACATGCAAGTTGATCAAGTTTACATGTAAATAAATAACAAAGTAAAATCATCATAATATATTCTGACTCTACTCAATTATATATCCTACACATGCATACTAATTCATTGTAAGAGGGAAGAGGGAAGAAAACTACTCACTACACAAGGAGAAACAATAAGAACATTTCATCGAACAAGACTTTGAAAACATACAAAAAAGTACAAAATTCAAATCAAAATAAGATAAAAATATCTATCACTAATGGAAATTAAACTCTCCTTGTATAGCATACAATCCTCTTCAAGAACAGATTGAAAATAAAAGAAGAAATTTTCACTCTCTCTCTTTCTCTCTCACTTTGTCGTCCCACTTGGGGCTCACGCCCAAGCCTTCTTCTTCTTTTCCAAGCCTTCTTCTTCTCTTCCAATTGATTCAAGAGTTCAAGAGTCATTTTGAAATCATTTCCAAGCCTTATTTATAATTTCTCAAGAGATGCTTAAGTGTCTCCTAATAAGTGTCCATATTTAATAATTCTTCCAAAACATGACTCAAATGCCTCTTAAAAACTCTTTATAACCACACTAAATTATTCTAAAAAGTCATTTTTATCATTTCCAATGAATTTCCAAAGAGACACACGAAGCACCGCTTCAAAAATTGTTCAAATCTTATGTATATTCTAGAAGATATGTTGAAAATAACTTTTGGTGCTTGAGTTCCCTCCTCTCTATCTGGTGGCGCCTAAACACCATTTTGGGCACTTAAGCCCAGGGCATAGGCACTTAAGTGCCCAAACCCCATGGCTCTAGTGTGCCCCAATTTGACCCAATCTGCCTCGGTTTCCTCCATTTTGGTCCATTATTATTCTTTTTGCTCCAATCACTCCAAATTCTTCAATTTAATGTACCTATAACAAAAAAAAATGAGAAAACACACCATTAAAGTGCAATATCATTATAAAATATAACATAAAAATAGTATAATTTTTGACATATAAGTATTCTGTTAGTCTTGGTATCAAAATCTTATACTGTCCGACAACTTGTTGGATGACGAGTTGTGATTCGCCATAGACGGCAATATCTGTTATATACATTGAGATTGCCAACTCCAACCCAGTGATCAATGGTTCATATTCCACTTCTTTGTTTGTACACAACTCTATCTGGTGATAGGAGAATCTCATCATACCCTTATCTGACATGATGAAAATCAGACAAATTCCTGCTTTTCCTTATATACATATTTCTGATCCTTTGTCTTTTCTAGCTGAAGGAGCTCCATCAAAGTACATTTCCCAATGTTTGGCACTGGATGGTTCTATTTGCAGCATTTTCTCACTGGTAGTTCATCATTGAAGTGGGTGTGCTGCGAGAAAATCTTCTAAAATTTGTCCCTTAAAGCACAGAGGAAAATAAAAGTTATATCAAATTCCAATGAAATCATTGACCATCTAGCTAAATGTCCAGAAAGTGTTGGCCGGGTCATGAAATATTACAGTGGATTAACTTTCAAAATAAGGGTAATTTTATGAGAAAGCATGTAATGACTAAGCTTTTGGGCGGCAAAAATTAAAGCTAGACAATGCTTCTCAATAGGCGGATACTTTACCTCTTTTAGTATTAGATGTTGATTTAAGTAGTAGAGCGCATTTTCCTTTCCCTCATCACTGACTTGAGCTAACAGGGCTTCAAGAGAGTCTTCTAAGGCTGTGGTATAAAGTATCAAAGGTTTTTCTAGAATATGGGCTGCTAAAATATGAGGTGTCATTAACTATTACTTAAAATCCTCAAAGGTCCGCAAGCATTTCTCTTCTCAAAAAAATTTGGCTTCATTTTTAATTAATGCAGAGAAGGGCTGACAACTATCTGAGAAATTAGAAATAAGGCGTCTCAGATATGCCAATTTTCCTTGGAGGAGTGTAGTTGTTTCAAGGTTTTGGTAGTAGGCATTTCTTAGATATCTTTAATATTATCAGGGTCGAACTTGATTCCCCGATGATGGACAACAAATCATATAAATTTCTCAGAGGTGACGCTGAAGGCGCATTTTATGGGATTACTCTTGAGATTGTATTGTCATAATCATTTGAACATGATCCTAAAATCATACAAATGATCTATTTTTTTTTTGCTTTTGATGACCAAATCATCCACGTAGTACTCCACTTTGTTTTGAATGAGGTCATCAAAGATCTTCGTCATTGCTCATTGATATGTTGCTCCGACATTCTTTAACCTGAATGGCATCATTGTGTAGCAAAAGGTCCCAATTGATGTCCTGAAAGCTGTAAGTGTTGCATCTTCTGGAGCCATCTTAATTTGGTTGTATTATAATGATCCATCCATAAAAGAGAAAATCTCATGTGTCGATGCAATGTCCACCATCAATTATGGTATCGGTAATGGAAACTCGTCCTATAGACATGCTTTGTTTAAATCCTTGAAGTCTGCACACACACAAATTTGTCCATTTTTCTTCTTAACTGGTACAGTACTGGCTAACCATGTGTGGTATTGCTCTTCTCTTACAAAGTTAGCATATATTAATTTCTTTACCTCGACAATGACTTGGTGCTCTATCTCGAGGCACATTCTTTTGGGAGCTAATTTTACTGGGGTCATATCTTTGTCCACCTCGAGTTTGTGCACTGCAACCTCTATGGGAGCCCTGGCATTTCATCAAAACTCCAGGAAAAATAATCCTTGAACTAGGATAAGCTATTACTTTTTAGAAGACCTAATTTTCGTACATAAGGAGAAAAGTAACAAAAGGGTAATTCGATTAATTCATTAGAATCTTCTTCCAAATTTACATGATTTTCAAAATTAGTAGAAGGGGAAGCACGGTAAAACTTGATCATCTTTGAACCAATTCTACAAACTTCCTTATCCTCTAAACTCTCAACCTTATGAGGGTAGATTGGAGCAAGGGTCATGACATTCACATAGTGGTTGATCCAATCATACATCGACTCATATTCACTTTTCTTTACATCTTCCAGAAAAACCTCATATTGAGGTTTCTACTATTTTATGATCTTCATTCCTTCCTTGGTGTTTTCTTCATCAGAAGTTTATTCCATGTCAATTTTGATGGTCGACCTAGTCTATTCAACAATCGTGTTGGTTCTTCCTCGTCCACATCCCCAGCCTCGATCTCCGGCGTGTGGGCTAAAAGAACTTCTACTAGCTTGTTGTGAAGAAATAGTAGCAGATCACTAAAGCAGAGTTGAATGGCCTCTTCTTTGAGATTCTTCTAAATCTTGTACTTTATTTTCCATAATTTCATGGGAAAAGACATTTCTCTTTTGAGTTGTATCGTAGGTGGAATTTTCGTGAATGCCAACTTCATGAACTAAAAATGGCTGTAAATCTCTTTTGATACAATGTTCTTACCCTTCTTTGTAATATTTGATGCATTTTTGTAGAGACAATAATACCATATTATGCTCTTGAATCCATGTTCATCCAAGTAAAGCATTGAAAGAGGTTTCTACATTGATGATGTAGAATTTTTTCGATTGTTACTAGTTCTCCAACTTTTGTTAACATGTAATCGATCCATAAGCTTTTTCTCCCTTCTGGTTAAATCCTCTTAACATCATTTTATCAGTTGTAAGCTATTGATCTTTAATATTTAAATAATCCAATGTTCGTAGACTCATTAGGTTGAGTGATGCTCCTGGATCTACCAAAACTCTGGATAATACAAATTTGTCGATATTAACGGAGATGTAGAGTGGTCAGTTATGGTCAGTGGTACCGAGTAATAAGTCTTCAGCTGTGAAGATTATCCCAGGAACTTCCTTTAATGAACAAACTTCATCTAAGGGGCATGGACACATTACCGATGTATGAAGAAGATATTCCTTGAAGGAGCATAGCTCCANATATATATATATATATATATATATATATATATATATATATATATATATATATATATATATATATATATATATATATATATATATATATATATATATACACACCATGGGGCTGGCGGCTGACCCTAAAGTTGCTCTGCTAGTGTTTGGGAAGTGATGGCCCTGCTTAGTGAGGCTGTTGAGCTATGAGAAGAAGCCTGCTCCCTCTTCAAGAAGTGGTTTGGATTTTCTTACTTTTGGTTTTTTCTGGAGTTTCCTGGTTCTTTGTTGCTGAACTTCTTTGGGAGTAGCTTTGTCCTGTTCAGTTACTGTTCCATTGCTGCTAAACAAGTTTGGAAGCCCTTCTTCTTTACTTCTATTTTCTAGTTGTTGGAGCACCTTGTAGGGTGCTGCTGCTGGGGTTTATGGCCACCCCTATTGATCTGGAGACTAACTTGCAATGGACTAAAGCTACCTATGCTGGGGCTATTGGAAAATCATCTTCTTACCTGGTGGACCCTGATAAATTAGTTTTCCCTCAGTTTTTTTNCTTCTTTGGGAGTAGCTTTGTCCTGTTCAGTTACTGTTCCATTGCTGCTGAACAAGTTTGGAAGCCCTTCTTGTTTAATTCTATTTTCTAGTTGTTGGAGCACCTTGTAGGGTGCTGCTGCTGGGGTTTATGGCCACCGCTATTGATCTGGAGACTAACTTGCAATGGACTAAAGCTACCCATGCTCGGACTGTTTGAAAATCTTCTTCTTCCTTGGTGGACCATGATAAATTAGTTTTCCCTCAAGATTTTCATAATACTGCTGCTGGAAGGGGTTCTGCCTCTTGCATTCATCCTGTGGGCACTAAGGATGGAGAACCCAGGTGCTGTTTTTACATAACAGGACCTTGATGAACTGAACTTGGAAGTCAAGTTCACACTCATTGGAAATTTTAGCCTGGGGCACCCAAAAATGGAGTTTGTGAGGAATTACTTTGAATCACTGAATATAGCAAACTAGAAGCTTGGTTTATTGGATGAAGACATCTCCTTATCCAACTGACAAAAGGAAGAAGATTATGCTAGAATATTTGCCAAAANTATAATACTGCTGCTGGAAGGGGTTCTGCCTCTTGCATCCATCCTGTGGGATCTAAGGATGGAGAACCAGCTACTATTTTTATAGAACAGAACCTTGATGAACTGAACTTGGAAGTCAAATTCACTCTCATTGGAAAGTTTAGCCTGGGGCACCCAAAAATGGAGTTTGTGAGGAATTACTTTGAATCACTGAATAAAGCAGACTGGAAGCTTGGTTTACTGGATGGCAACATCTCCTTATCCAGCTAACAAAGGAAGAAGATTATGCTAGAATATTTGCCAAACAATCAATAATCATTGCAGGAGCTGAAATGAAAATTTTAAAATGGACCCGTGAGTATGACCCTTCTCAGGAGCCCCCTACAGTGCTTATTTGGTTCAAACTACCAAAACTGCCTTTGCATCTCTTTAAACTAAATGAATTATTCAACATTGGCTGCACATTAGGAACACCTTTGAAGGTGGATGCTGCTACATACAATAAAGCAAGGCCTGCTATTGCCAAAATTTTGGTGGAGAGGGATGTTACTCTACCTGATGTCAAGAGGATTTGGATTGGAGACACATTGAAGGGATTTTGGCAGGAAGTTGTCATAGAGCAAAGACCTTATTACTGTCCACATTGTAAGATGTTTGGCCATATTAGGGAGAAATGCTACAGGCTAAACCCACCTAACAGAAGGAAAACAACCTACACACAGCTGGAACCCAACACTGAATACACTCATCTACTGAGAGATAACAACAAAGAAGATTACCACCAGAACTCCATGGTGGATGGGATTGCAGACAAACATTCCAATTATTAATCAAGGTACTCCCCAGACTTAGTCAGTTGAGACCTCTCTTGCTAAGAAGGGTGAAACAGTGGGAGAGATAGTGGAGACAGGAAATACTGAGAATGGGAACATTTCAGTGATAGCCACTTAAACGGGATTCAATAAAGGCTGTAAAGAACACAAGGGAGCAGGAGGCTAGAGAGGAGGTAGCCTACCCTACTGATGAAATAATCACAGATCTAAACAAAAAATTGGAATCAGAATGGCAAATTCAAAAAATAAGGAAGAAAAGAAGCTCTAAACAAGAAGATTTGAAAAAGGGAAAGGAAAATGAATTAGTTTTAATGGAAGACCATAGCACCCAAAGAAAAGGAAGCAATNTTTATAGAGCAAAATTTAAGCAATTGATGAATACCAGACATCCAGCAGATTAAGTTCCATGGGGTTTCTGAAGTCCCATGGAAGATGTTAATAAGTTGCAAGGAGTCAGATTCATCCCACTNACACCTTTGAAGGTGGATGCTGCTACATACAATAAAGCAAGGCCTGCTATTGCTAGAATTTTGGTGGAGAGGAATGCTACTCTACCTGATGTCAAGAGGATTTGGATTGGAGACTCAATGAAGGGATTTTGGCAGGAAGTTGTCATGGAGCAAAGACCTTATTACTGTCCACATTGTAATATGTTTGGCCATACTAGGGAGAAATGCTACAGGCTAAACCCACCTAATAGAAGGAAAAGAACCTACACAGCTGGAACCCAACACTGAATACACTCATCTACTGAGAAATAACATTAAAGAAGATTTCCACCAAAACTCCATGGTGGTTGGGATTGCAGACACAAACATTCTAACTATTAATCAAAGTACTCCCCAGACTCAGCCAGTTGAGACCTCTCTTGCTAAGAAGGGTGAAACAGTGGGAGAGATTGTGGAGACAGGAAATACTGAGAATGGGAACATTTCAGTGCTAGCCACTATAAGGGATTCAACAAAGGCTGTAAAGAACACAAGGGAGCGGGAGGCTAGAGAGGAGGTGGCCTCCCCTACTGATGAAATAGTCACAGAACTAAACAAAGAATTGGAATCAGAATGGAAGATTCAAAAATCAAGGAAGAAAAGAAGCACTAAACAAGAAGATTTGAAAAAGGAAAAGGAATTAGTTTTAATGGAAGACCATAGCACCCAAAGAAGAGGAAGCAATCTAAGGGGAAGGACTAGATCTAGATCCCAACCCTCCACCTTCCCTCCCTCCCCAAGATCAATATGCTGTGTTGGAATATAAGGGGGATTGCTAACCCCTTATCTTTAAAAAGATTAAAATATCTTAACAAAAAATACAAATTTTGGTGTTTAGCCATTTTGGAACCCATGGTTCATGTTAACACTAAGAATATAGCAAAAGTGATTCCTGGCTTTAATTTTTTCACTAACCTAAATAACAAAATTTTGGCATTCTGCAGGATAGAAATGAAGTGCTCTATCTTAGTTAATCACCAGCAAATTCTTCATATGAACATTAGTACTGAAGGAATAGATGGATTTGCTTCTTTTGTTTATGCAGGAAGCTCCAAAACATCTAGAACTGAGCTGTGAGAGACCTTTCAGCACATTCAGGGCTCTATTGATAAAGTTTGGATTGTGGGAGGAGACTTCAGCTATATTTCATCACCAGATGAAAGGAGGGGGGGTAGAAGCCCCAATCCTGTCATCATGTCCAATTTCAATGATAACATCCAAAATACTGGCTTATTTGATATGGGATACAGTGGACCTGCTTTCACATGGAGAAGGAAGAACTTGTGGGAAAGACTGGATAGAGTCTTAGCAAATGACCACTAGATCCAATATTTTTTGCAGACTACTATAACACATTTAAGCCTTGCTGGATCTGATCACAGGCCTTTGGTTATCACCATTAGACCAAAGAGTTGTTGTCAAAATGGTGCTTTTAGATACCTGAATGTTTGGTCACAGCACAAGGACTTCTTGCAAGTGGTTAAGGAGAACTGGAAAAGTGAGTGACACTCCGACCCATTCATCTGCTTGTAGAAAAAGCAAAAAAAGGTATGTACTGCCCTCAAAAAGTGGAGTTGGACCACCTTTGGAGATTTGATGAAGGCTATGGATAAGGCTGAACATGAGTTGCAGGCTTTAGAGGAGGAGCACAGCAAAGAAAATATTGATGATACAGCTCTTTTAAAGGCCAATGAGAAAGTTCTTGCTGCTATAAATTGGCAAGACTATTTCCTTAAGCAAAAAGCTGCCAAAACTAAATTTACTGAGGGGGATAGAAACACAAAATTTTATCATGCTTGCATCAATTACCAGAGGAAATGCAACACAATTCACTGTATTAAAGATCAGAATGGTAATTGGATTAGGAAGGAGGAGGAGATTGCTGAAAGTGCTGTGTTATATTGCCAACAACTCATGAAGGATAATGCTACAGAAAGAGGCCACATAGATAAACAATTGTTTTTAGAAAGCAAACAGTTCACAGTTCACTGCTAAAGCTAACTGATATTCCTGAGGAGGAGGAGATTTAGAGAGCCTTGTTGTCCATTGACAACAGTAAATCAGCTGGTCCTGATGGATTTACTGCAGACTTCTACAAAAAAGCATGGGGGGAGATTAAGGTGGAGGTTATTCAAGCTATCCAACACTTTTTCAAAGGCCATCCTCTCTCTAATTACTTCAGTGCTTCTTCAATTGTTTTCATTCCAAAGAATTCTATTAAAAACTGCAGGAGTCAATTTAGAACTATAAGTCTTACCAATGTTATCAGCAAAATTGTCAGTAAAATTCTGGTGAGCAGACTTCAACCAGTTCTACCCAAGCTTATCAGCACCAATCAAGCAAATTTTGTGAAAGAGAGAAGTATAGGGCACACAATTTTTCTTGCTCAAGAACTATTACAAGATTTGGAGAGACCCTGCAGAGGAGGAAATGTTATTTATAAACTGGACTTAAAGAAGGCTTATGATATGGTGAATTGGGAATTTATCATGGAATGTTTGGAGGCTAGAGGATTCTCAGTGGAGTTCTGCCAGACAATTAAAAGATGGCTAGAGGCTAATGCCAACTCAGTCCTCATAAATGGGAAAGCACATTATTTTTTCAAAGCAAATAGAGGCCTTAAACAAGGTGACCCTCTCTCCCCAACTATTTTCATTCTGGTCTTAGATTATCTATCAAAACTCATTGATGGCCAGGAGAAAAGGAAGAGGTTCAATATCACAACAAAGCTAAGATGGATATAAGTCACCTTATTTATGCTGATGATATTCTCATCTTCACAAGGGAAACCAAAGGTGCAACTAGATACCTTGATGAGTGCTTGAACAAATTTCAACAAGTATCTGGGCTGAAAGTTAATAAAGAAAAATACCGATTTCTAGCAAGCAAGAGAGTTCCTGTTCCAATTAGGCAGTGGATGGCAAAATTCACAGGTTTTTCTACCATGAGCATACCTTTTAAATATCTGGGCACCCAATTAGTCAGAGGTAGAATCAAACAGACACAGTTTGACGAGGTTATAGACAAAATCAATTCTACCCTTCAAGGGTGGACAAACTCTTACTAATCTAATGGGGGTTGGATCACCCTCCTAAAGAGCATCCTCACATCTATCCCCCTCTATACCCTCCAAGTGGCTAATATGAAAAGAAGCACCACTTTGATTTTGGAGAGAACCTTCAATAGATTTCTTTGGGTTGGGAATAGGAAGCAAATGATTTGGGCTAGTTGGAAAAGAGTGGCTAAACCTTATCGAGCTGGAGGCTTGGGTTTTAAAGGTCTACATCATATGCAACAAATCAGCATGTGTAAACTATGGCTCAAATTTAGACAAAATGAAAGCCTGTGGGCCAATTTCATGATGGAAAAATACTATAAAAATGCTCACCCTGGAGATGCTACCAAGAAGTTTGGAGACTCCAAGATTTGGACCCATATGCTTAAGGGAAGAGAGGAGATTGACAAATATCTTATCTGGGAACTGGGAAAGGGAGAGATCAACTTTTGGAAGGACAACTGGTGCCCTGCTGATCAATTGGAGCCACTTCAGAATGAAAAAGATGAAGATTTACTGGTTAAAGTCTGTTGAAATGGCAATGAGTGGTCTGAGGATGCATTGAACAAGATCTTGAAAGATTTTGCTACTAGAAGTATCTCTAAAATCTAGTTTGACAGAAATAAAAAAGACCAAATTCAGCAAATTAAAAGAACAAGATCCAACATTTCAAACGACATAAATAATAGTCTATTCAGATGGGAAGACTGCAAGTTGAATATTAGTAACTGCCAAAAATTCTTAACTCCTATGTTGTTCTTTTCTTGGAGAGTATTGAATGATTTAATTCCAATAGATGGCATATTGAAGCTGAAAGGATTGAAAGGCCCCTCAAGATGTTACCTATGCAATAATAATCAAGATTCTAGTGATCATCTCTTTTTCACATGCAATTTTGCTAGGGAGGTTTGGAACAAGTTGAACTCTAACAGTAACCTGAACCTGTTGAATGTGGACTGGGGCAATTTAAAAGACAATTTGAGAGACTGGCAGGAAATAAACCTGATGCCTCTTCCCTTCATTTTTTCTTGGTTTATTTGGAATGCTAGGAACAAGGTGAAGCATGAGGACAGTGTGTCTCCTTCTAATTCTGTGGCAGTTAACTACCAGGCCTATTTACATAAGCTGATTAATTGGAAGAAGTTCCCCCAGATTTTGAAGGTTATGACTAATGTTGATACTCAACACCCTATTGTTATTACGGTTAAATGGGAGAAGCCTCCTTACCCTTTCATTAAAATAAACACTGATGGAAGCTTCATAAATAAGAAAGCTGATATTGGAGGTATTTTCAGGGATCACACTGGCAAAGTTCTGCTTTATTTCAAGGCCCCCTACATTGCAGAAGATGCTTTGGAATCAGAAGCTGCTGCTCTTTATTCGGCCTTAAAATTTGCTAAGGAAGTCAAGTGGAATTGTATTATTGCTGAAGTGGATTCTTCACACCTGGTGGAGCTAGTCACTGTCACCCCTTCCCCCCCTTGGCACACAAATCAGTGGATTTACAGAATAAAGAAGATTATCACCAAGATCAAGTTCCAAATCAATTTTAATTATAGGGAAGCCAACAGGCCTACCAACTTCTTGGCTTTGGAGGGCTCAAACTTGAGCCATGCAGTGGTCTCAACTACCCTCCCTCTCCTTCTACAACTGTTAACTCAAGGAGACAAACTTCAAATTCCTTATCTTAGAATTCAAAATTGAAACCTTGGGCTCTCCTTTTTTTGAGGCTCCAGCTCCCTACTTATCAAGCTGCCATCCATCTACTGTTTCCTGTCTGGCTGCATGGGTATTGATGTTTTGCTTACATTCATATATATATATATATATATATATTGTTTAACACATATATATACATATATACATTTAGATTATGTTTAGTTTCCTTTTCTGGTAGAGTCTTGTATGCTTGAGGTTGGGTCTTCCTTTGAGGGTGTTATGTGAGAACTTTGGATTGAGTTAGGGAACCCTCCCATTTTGTAATCACTTTTATTATTAACATGTAAGGAGCCCAATAATGCTCCTTCCACAAATATATACATATATATATATATATATATATATATATATATATATATAGTTTTAGAAAAATATGAAATCAAATCAGTCCCATATCTTTCAAAGTTTAGATGAAAGAGCACTATATCTCAAGCTATGTATCTATTTTGAAAGATAAACACATGGCTTGGTAGTGATGCTCAATCAAATAAAAAAAGAAATGTATGTCATCGTTTGGTCTGTGAAACCGCTTTATTATAAGCCGACAAGTTCCCCTATTTAATATGAAAAGTTAAATAGAGTTTATATTAAGCTGGGTTCTTGAAAGTTTCTTATATAGGCAAGCCATTATAGTTAATTACATCTTAGATAGTTGACGTCGCCTAAGAAAACTCTTAATAAAAATTAGGAGATATTATCTTTAGGAATTCAATGGATAGGACTTTTCAAAGAGATCAAATAAAGAGGTGTGAAAGGGGAATGACTCAAATTTGGAAAATTTATTTCTAGAATCCAAACGAGGAACAACTAGAGGATGTTATGGATCCTGAGGAAAACCTCGGTGACTTCCCAAGCTATCCTACAATTTGCTTTCTATTTAGAGGAGAAATATTTATATATTTCATCCAGCCAATTTTATTAATTAGGGCTTAAATTTGTGCTGGACAATCTCACAAAGAGCTGGAAGATATGAGGATTTAGGCTGTGACAAATGACAATCTCGGAATCCTAAAACCTGTTAAAGCTTATATTATATAGCAAAGCCATATGAAGGCCTAATGATAAGTTGAGGATTCATGTCGTACTAGGCGGAAAACCTCAAAATCCTATGTATCAGTTGTTTAGTTATAAGGAATGGTTTACCTGGTGTAGACATGTTTTGTTGTTGAGATGACCATGCTGCCCACAATGCTAGCTCCAAGCTCCTCGTCATAGCAAGTTTAAGTTTTCTACTGTGTTAAGTCTTGATATCAAATCAAATGTTTCCTAAGGTTATGGTTATTTAAATATTATGAGGGATGTTAAAGTTGATTAAAGCAAAACTGGTTAAGATCCCACGGTTCCCTTATTTTGATATCACTATTTTCTTTTGAATTTACTTAGCTTAAAGAAGTTATGAATCCTCTTTAAATAGGGGAGATCTTGTTAGCAACCGTGGGTTACCTCTACCAAAAGACTTGTCTATATTCAACAGGGCGTTTTAAGTTTAGTGAAAATTCAAAGGATTTATGGTTACCTTTGAAACAATTTGTGTTAGGTTTTGAAAATGTTGATTAATTTTTGAAAAAGTTGTTTTAATTTTGAAAGAAAAGTAGTGTACACACCCAAGTAGTTATGATATCTTGCAGCGAAAGTAAAACGATATAAATTAAATAACATTGTAAAGCATACCTGTCATCTTCTTGGCATTCCGTCTGAAAAATTAGCTTTTGCAACATGTATTTAATTTTGCAAAAATTTAAATTATATTACAGGAGTAGATGAAGGTGTATCTAACAGACTCCAAACTATGACTTATTGAGTCCCGAGAGATCTTAGTGGATAATTTTAGAAGAAAATATAGTAATTTCAATTTGTCTTTTAAAATATCCAAGTGATTCTAAAGTGTTTGGGGAATAACCCTAAACTAACTCTAATGACCCCTTAAAACATTTGAGTTCATTTTGAACCTATCATATTGTTTTATTAATCATCACAAGTTAAATTAAAATTACTCCATTACTCGGTGAACATTGACATTTTAATCATCCCGACTACAAGGTACTTTATTAATCGGTTGATATTTTACTTAAAAGTTATGTAGATGAATGCCCCTAAGGCAATTTCCAATCATTAAGGACTTTTGTACCCATCACTAAAACTAGGCTTGTAGTGCAGGTCAGCAATCACGTTGTCCCTAAATTCCATCAAATGAATTAAATATCAAGCCTAGATCACTATCAAGGCCTTTAAATCTAATGGTAGAATATTGGCAAATATTAAAATTTTAATTTAGATGATATGGATATTGATTAAAAGAAGTCAAATCATCATTAATTGTGGACTTAATCATAAGTGAAACATCATCTCTCTAGTTGAAGCCCAGCTCTAAGAAATCATTTGATTTTGACTGATTTCTAAACTCTGATAATTAAGAAAATATATTTATAATTTTATTCTTATCATGGAAGGTGGCAATTTAGTTTCTACCTTTTACCCATTATGTTTCAATCATCCAAACATATTCATTAGGATCAAAATTACCCATTTTCCTGTTGGATTAATCCTAAATTTTGATGAAGGAACCAAAATCCAAAATGACCACTTTACTGTTAGGGCTCTTCACCTCATAACTCCTTAAGCACCACTCAAATGACTTAAGAGATTTTAAAGTAGCATATCCATAGAGTAATTAAAACATCAGAGGAGAAAATGTAATTTTCAAATTTTAATTTAAATAATTATTATTTTAGAAAATTGTATTTACAAAATTAATTTATTTAATCATTCAAAATGATTTTTTTGGTTTATGGAGCAAATCTTTAATTTAATTTTTTATTGATTTTTATGATTTAATTTGAATGGAAAAGATGTTTCATTTTCAAAAAATTATTTTTTATATTTTAATTAAACCCCTCCAAGTCCAAAGAACTCAGAGAAATAAATTTTATATTTTTATGATTTTTAATTTACTTGTTATAATTATTTTAATGAGAAAATAGAAAAAATACCTTCTAAGCCTTTAGAAATTTGTATTTTAACTTAGAAAAGTTAGAAAAAATGTTTTAATGAGTCCTAAGTGATTAGGGAGCAATTAACCATATTTTTAAATATTTTTGTATTTTTGAAATTTTAACTATTTTTAATTATTTTTAATTTAAAATGTAGCTAAAAAATGAAGTATTTTATCAAAAATGATTTTTATTTTTCCTAAATGCTCCTTATCACAAAGAACTCATAGAACCACTTTTCATAATTTTTCTAAGTGTATTTAATTTAATATAACTATTTTTGTGCAAAAACACAATGCTTCTTGAAAAATCAACTTTAGTGCTTAAAGTTAATCAAATAATTTTCAAATTTTTACACTAGGTTAACATGTTATTTGTCCACAATGTGGAATTGATTTTATCAATTTTTTATTATTATTTAATTTACATAAATTAGTACATGATATACACACATAATTAAATACAGAAATACTCAAAATTATTCAAAGCATCATGATATTTTTCCTAAGCTTCTCTTACCACAAGAAACCTACTAAAATTTATTCCATAATTTTTCAAGTGATATTTCAATTTATACAATTAATTTAAGCCAATATAGCTATCTTAGCTTGAAAATTATGGTTAGACGCCTAGAGATGTCCTCTGACCTTGGAAAAATCAGAGAACATAGCCTCTGTCATGAAGAATAAATCCCTAAAATTTCAAGCTATGTTGAACAATAAGTAGTCATGATGAATTAAAATACCACAGTGAGTATTTAATTAATAAAAAATAAAAGAGTTAGCAAATAATTTTTATTTTTAGTCCACATTATTTTCCTCTATTCATTGAGCAAGTGGATATTTTTATTTTTTTTAATGATTTTTCTATGTAATGATATGAATTTTCAAAGATCTGGCATTTAAATAAATCAAAAATATCAAGAGTTTTCTACTTAAACACGCGACACTACACAATCATAAGCACCTCCAAGTCTCCACGCGACGCTCCGCTATTTGATGCCACTAGCCACACAGCTACCTATTTAGCTAGCTTTTTCGTTCCATTCGCTCATCTGGCTCCATGATGACCGTCCATGTGATACACATGTGATCAGACGACATCTGTTCATCATCCCCAAATGACTTAACTCGTAAGTCGTTCACACTAAAACCTTAAGATCTCAAGCTAGACTCAACCAAATAATTTTAAGTTTGTTCCTACACCTTCATCTACTCAAGACGAACACATTTACACATTTTATACGGTATAAAATATAGTAAATATGTATGAAGAATTGAATGAAGCTCAATTTATGGTTGAAGCTTTATACCTTTGTCTGAGAGGGGAGAGCTCAATCAGATGGTTGTAGCAGCTTTGATTAGGTCCAACGAACCTCCATATGAACTCTTGGGCTGTGGTGAATTGTTTGGGTATGATTTTGATCAAGGTCGTTTTTAGGTGTTGATCTAGATCTAGGTTAGAAGCTGTTTAGGATGGGGCTTTTATGGGGAGTCAACTCCTTTGCCCAGGGGTTGGTGTGTGTTCAGTTAATTGGAGTTTAGCGGACTTCTTGACCTCACTTTTGGTTGAGGTCTAGTTTCCTCTTTAGTAGTCTAAGGTCTAGCCATAGAACTTTCCTGTTGACTATTCCTAAAGGACTAGAAAAGAAAACATCATCATTAGAAGCTCTAAACTCTTCCTTGGTCCTAACCTCTAGCACATAGTAGGTGGGGCCAATATGCGCTAGCTCAAGAGGAGTCCCAACAAGTTTTGGCTATAGGTTCAACCCTCTGGGTGTTGGTCTTCAGCTGGTGCATACACTGTCACTCACTTGCACATTACATCCAACTCACAACCCTGAACCTAAACTTGTTCACTTTGATCCCTTAATCTTATGGAAGACTCATGTAGATGGTCCCTTAAACCCACTAGGCCTAGGCTAGGGTTTAGATAAGACCAGTACATAGAGGACCCAAATGGAGACTCCATTGGTCCATAGCTCAAATAGGGTGATTGGCACCTCAATTTTACCAAAATACCTAACATAGCTCAAATAGGGTGGTTGGCACCTCAATTAAAACCACCCAAATTGCACCAAACCTCCTCAAATTGCATAAATTACCAAATTGCCAAAATCACAAAAATACTCTTGGTGGCCCAAATTTTCCTAAAACACCCAAAATTATTTCAAAAGTCCCCAAAATCAATTTAGACTCTTCAACTGAACCCAATTTGGTTAATTTGACTAACTTTGATTAAAAGCCCTAAATTTTCCTCAAAGGCCTAATTACCTTAACTCACGCCAAATTCCTACCAAATTAATCCCAATCTTCCCTAATTTAAATCCTAAACTCAAATTCATCATGAAAAAACTCAATTCAAACTAAATCTAAGTCCAACTGACTCACATTGTTAACCCCATTTCAATCCAAACCAAAATCTCTAATTTTGATCATATGGCCTAATCTCACCTAATTGAACCCTATAGTCAACTCACTTGCTCCAATTTGAATCTCAAACCCTTTATAAGATTCCCAAACACCAAATTGAACCCTAAATTGGCCTTTTTCAATCTTTAATTTCACTCAATTTCAACCTAAATCCAAAATTTCTAAATTTGCTTCAATTTAGCCATGTGCCAAAATTCCACCATATTGAATGCTTTAACCCTAAAATTGACACTCAATTGATGTTGAGAACTATTTATAACATCCCCTAGACTATTTTGAGTCATCAATTTGGACTTAGTCCATCTTTATCCTAACCTAAACCCAAGTCCAATCCAACATGCCCAAATTGGCTAAATGATCAAATACCACCAAATTAAATTCCTAAATCAATTTAAAACCACTCCAAATCTTTTCTAAACTCTTTATGATAATAATTTACACCAAGTTGCTCAATCAATTGAGTCCAATGTCATGGCTATCCCAACCTAGACCCATCTTCAAGCTAATTTGACCAAAATTGAACCCATGCACCAAAATTGACCAGTTCATGCCAAATTGATCAAGCCAAAGCTTCTACAGCCATCAAGTACACCCTAGTGACCAGACTAAAGTCACCTATCCCACCCTAGAGGAGCTATGGACCAATAGTCCCCTAATTTAATGGATTTCATCACATTTTTTTCCTAATATTTAAATATCTTTTCCATCATGCCATACCATTAGGGGTTAACTGTCATTAGCCACCCCCTGGCCTCTCAAAGCCAAAAAAGACTTAACCCCATCTAGTCACAACATCAGCCTTTCAAAACAGCCAGCTCAAGGGAACCCCCATTGGCCTAAACCAAAATTTAAACTCATCTGAGTTGGCTAAGTCTGATTGGCCACTAGGGCTCTTCATCCCTCTACCTAAGCACTTTTTTGCATCCATCAATTGCCTATAGTGGCCACTCCAAGCTCGTCTATTTAAATAGCCCCTTTCATGGCTAAAAAGGAGAGAATCAAAATCCTTGGGAAAATCTGCCAAAATCTCACCAAAGTCTCTCCAAGAACTCCTCAACTCAAGCCCACCATTTTCCCCCTTTGGTTCCCCCTTTGAGAGCAAATATTTGAGCTCAGAATTTCAGTTCAAACAAGGACAGATTTCTCCACACCTCAAAAACCAACTAAACTCTAATTAAATGTGCCCATACCATCACCAGAGCAGAGAAGTTGATTCCCCACTAAAGCCCCATCCTAGACAGCCTCTGACATAGATCTAGGCCAACACCTGAAATTGAGCTTGATTGAAATCATAGCTAGACAATTCACCACTACCTGAGAACTCATCTAGAGGTTCATTGGGCCCATCTAAAGCTACTAAAACCATCTGATTGAGACCCCCTCCTCTCAGACAAAGGTATTGAGCCTCAACCCTAAACCGAGCTTATTTTGAATCTTCATGTGTAATGGCTTGATTTCATGTTTGGTTAACTGTATAGATAGATGTGTTTTGAGTAGATGAAGGTTTAGAAATAAACACCATAAAATTTGGTTTAGTTTAGATGAAGATCTTAAGGTTTTAGTGTGAAGTGTTCTCAGGTTTGGACACTTGGGGACGATGATGGAGAGCCGTCTGATCACACGTTTATTCAACGAACAAACGAGATCGAGGCAGATGAATGGATGGAAAGAAAAGGCAGGCTGAGAGGTGGTTACATGGCTGACAACATAAAATGGTGGAGCACCGTATGGAGACTTCAGAGTGGATGAGGATGAGTGTGGATAAGTAGATAAATAGAGGGATTTTTTATTTATTTTAGTGCTTGAGATTTGAAAATTCATATCTTTGTGTGGAAGAATCATTAAAAAAAAATAAAAACACTATATTGCTCAGTCAACAGAAGAGAATAATGTGGACTAAAAATGAAGATTATTTGTTGATACCCTCTTGAGCATTTTGGGAAAAATAAATTTCTAAAGGCTTAAAATGTATTTCCTATTCTTCTCATTAAAAAAATTATAATAAATAAATTAAAAATCATAAAAATATATAATTTATTTATGTGAGTTCTTTAGACTCACAGAGGTTTAATATAAATATAAAAGTAATTTTTCTAAATAAAACACATTTTCTATTTAATTAAATCACTAAAAATCATTAAATAATTATAAAATTAAATTAAAAATTTGATTCAAAAAATCATGGAATTTTGCCTAAGTGTTTTCTCTGACCTAAGGAAACTGCTAATACTTTTCTCATCAACCAAAAGCTTTACTTTGATCATTTAAATAAAAAAAAAGAAAAATTATATTTTCAAGTTAAAATAATTATTTAAATTAAAATTTGAAAACCATAATTTTCTCCTCTCATGTTTTGATTACTCTATGGATAGGGTACTCTAAAATCTCTTAAGTCACTTGACTTATGCTTCATGAGTTATGAGGTGAGAAGCCTCAAGGGTAAAGTGGTCATTCTAGGCTTTTGGTCCCTTAATCAAAATTTAGGATTAATCAAATGATAAATGAGCAATTTTGATCCTAATTTAACATGTTTCGATGATTGAAACATAATGGGTAACAGGTTGAAACCTACTTGCCACTTTTCCATGATAAGAATAAAATTTTAAATTTTCTAATTATCACAACTTTGAAGTTGATCAAAATCAAATGATTCTCAAGTGATGGACTTAAACTAGGGACAGGATGTTCCACTTATAATTAAGTCCATAATTAATAAATGACCTGACTTATTTTAATCCGAATCCATATCACCTAAATTAAAATTCTAACATTTGCCAATCTTTCTTAAATTAGATTCATTAAGGGGTTAAGTAGTGATCTAGGCTTGATTTTAAAAATTGTTTTAATGGGATTTAAAATATAATTAATACCATGAAGCCTAACTTTAGTGATGGGTTATCAAATCTTTAATGATTGAAACTTGCATTAGGGGCATTCACCTGCATAAATTTTAAGTGAAATTTCAACTGACCAGTTGAGTACCCTGTCCTTGGGATAATGATAGTGCCAAAGTTCACTGAGTAATTGAGTAATTTTAATTTGATCTGGGATGATTAATGGAACAATATGATAAGTTTAAAATGAACTCAAATGGTTCAAGGGATCTTTAAAGTGGTTCCGGGTCTTTCCCCAAACACTTTGAAATCTCTTGGATATTTTGAAGGACAAATTGAACTTGCTATATTTTGTTCAAAAACCAACCATTAATATCTTTTAGGAATCAATAAGTCATAGTTTGAAGTCTGTTATATATACCTTCATCTACTCTTGCGATTTATTTAAATTTCTGTAAAATTATATACATATTGCAGCAAGCTAATATTTCAGCGAGAATGTCGAAAAGATGACAGGTACGCTTTTATAGTGTTTTTTAACTTCCGCCATTTTACTTTCTGCTAAAATTGTAACTGCTTGGGTGTGTACCTTACTTCACTTGCAAAATAAAAACCAACCTTTTCAAAAATTAATTAAAATTTTTAAAAACATAAATAAATTGTTTTAAAGTCAACCATAATCCTTTGAATTTTTACTAAATTTAAAATATCCTTTTGAATTTACTAAATTCTCTCGGAGGAGGTAACCCACGATTGCTAACGAGATCTCCCCAGTTTAAATGTATTTCACAACTCATTTAAGCTATGTAAATTCAAAAGAAAATAGTGATACCAGAATGAGGGAACTGTGGGATCCTTATTGGTGTAGCTCTAATCAACTTTATCATCCCCCCATAATATTTAAATAATCATAACCTTAGGAAACACTTTATTTGACATCATAACTTGACACATTGCAAAACTTGACCTCTAAACTGGATACTTCTCTCAATATTTACAATTTGAAACTTCTAAACTTAAACATGCCATTGTAGGGAGGTTGGAGCTAGCATGGTGTGCAGTACTATCATCTTCAACCACAAAACATGTCTGCACCAGCCAAACCATTCCTTAGATGCAACTAACTAATTCGTAAGATTTTAAGGTTGTCTGCCTAGTGCGGTATAAATCCTCAACTTATCTTTAGGCCTTTGCAGCCCTGCTATACAATTTAAGCCCTAACATATTTTAGGATTCCGTGGTTGTTGTTTGTCAAGCTAAATCCTCACATTTGCCAGGGTATTTGTTTGAGCATTTCACACAAATGTAAGCCCAATTAATAAAATTGGCAGAATGGAACATGTAAATATTTCTCCTCTAAATTAAAACCAAACCACAGGGTAGATTAGGAAGTCACCAAGGATCTCCTCAGGATCTGTGACATCCCTTAGTTCTTCTTCCTTTAGATTCTAAATATAAAATGTTCCAAATTTGAGTTATTTCCCATTTCACACCTCTTTGTCTGATCTCATTGAAAATTCTTATCCTTTGAACTTCTTGAAGATAATATCCCCTGATTTTTATCGAGAGTTTTCTTAGCTAACTTTGGTTATCTATGATGTAATTAACTATAGGAGATTTCTTTATAGGAATAGTTTGGGAATCAAGATCGAGTTTAGATTGGTCACAGTCAATTACGTTATCACTAGAGATAGTTAAAACGTAGCCAAAATCATAATCGTTCTATTAAAAAAACCTCAGAGGGGCAAAAATATAGTCGTACATGGTCAGTGGCTCGAGGAAATTCTCTTCCTAATCCGAAAAAACCAAGCTAACAGAGGTAGCCCATATCTTACCCCATGAACTATTGGTCTTCATCTAATGCATGATCTCGCTCTTCTTATCTGACCACGAGACTTTTCTGGCATGATCTCCATCTACAATCAGGCAGGCTATAGACTCTGAATTATGGCTTGTGTTGATGTAGTCTGAATCTGCTTCACTATCATCTTGGATGATCTATTACAAACTATGCTCCAACCACCTTCCTCTGAATATGACTCTAATGGGGTGATTAGCTTGGCTGAAATCTTATTTATAGAACCTCTTACAGACTATTTTAAATATTCTTTCAAAATCATTATATTTCCCTCTTTGAGATTCCTCTCAAGCCAATCCTTGAAACGGAAACATACCTCATTAGTGTGTCTAAGGAGTCTGTGGTATGGAGAATAATGAGGATGATCCTCCTTATGAACCTCTTCTGGTTTCCTCGGCTCTAGCAATCTAAACTCGGGCTTCTTCTTTAAGTTTCTGAACATATTTGGCGCACCTTCATCTTTGAAAGAATACACCCAATTCATCCATTCTACAAATGTTAGACCCTATCTACTGTCTATCTTATACGATCCTCTCTGATATGACTGCTGTCCAGATTGGCCATACTGCTGAGTCTACTGCTGCTGATGAGACTGATCATGTTGTGACAACTACTGAGGACCCTTACAAGTATTCTTAGCTTGAATCCTCATCCACAACTTTCCTTATCAACTGCTGTTATTGTTCCAGGCTTATTTTCAAATATCTTGACTGCTCTATACTTCTCGGACTTTTCCTAGAACTCCATATACTTGACTTCCTTTTGCAAGCTACTGACCTCGCTGAGTAATTTCTTAAACGACTTGATTGTGAGTCCCTTGAGCATTAAAGTTACTAGTTTGTAAATTTTTTTTAGTAGAATCTCAATCAAATGTTGTTCCTATAGCTGGGGTTCACTCTTCATGATCAATTTTCTTCAGATCAAGATATAATGGACTGATCCCGAGTGAAATATAGTTGTGTAAAAATTTTATAGTTGACTCTGCTATGCAACGATTCCAAAAGCTTGATACAATATTTTATGAATTAGAAATTTAAGCAATTAATGTTGGGATTCTATGCAAGTATACATATCATTATCAAATAAAAAAGGACTTTCTATTTAAGCCCCAAATATCAATCCCACGGGGAAGTTTTAAATTTAAAATGATAAATTTACTAGGAATTTCATAGAAATTCAAAACAAAATTACTCTCACTAATTTTGAATATTGAGATATTATCAAAACTAAATTATTTACCAAATAACAAAATTGAAATATAAAGTTTAAATAGTAACTACTAAAGTATTAAGCTATGTTTATGTGATGAAGTTTTCATATGTGAAAAAACAACTTTCCCACTACAATGAAATTTTGGTAAAAATGAGATGAGATAAATGATTTTAATATGTATTGTGCCAAATAGGAGTTGTTTTAATTCTCTATCGTGATACAGTGTTATAAGAAATCATTGGCTAGTCCTAATTTTAGTCCTTAAATCTGCGGCTTAGCTAGGAGGATACTGGCTCCCACTTCCCTTCACCTGAAGGCTAACTCTTGCTTTAGTATTTAAACTCTAAGACCGAATTGGAGATTTTATTTTGTAACCCTAAAGATTCTCCAATTCTACACCCAAGAAAGTATATTTTTCTATTTATTTGCACTTAAATCCATGAACAAAATTCTCCTTCATAAAATCAGCTGTGATCTTTACTCTATTGTAGAACTCATAATCCATTTCCCAAATCATATGTTTCGCAACATATTTTAACAATTCAATTAGAAAGATTGAAAAGTAAATTAAGTTCGGAGTTGAAAAACAATCATAATTTATTTTTTATTTTAATATTGGCACATCTATATTATCTCTTCATTTTACCATATCTCAGAGTAGGGAGATAGATAAAGTAAACTACTCAGATTACATGAGAAAGATACAACAAAACACAAATTTCTTATATAAAAGAAAGTTCATACAACACTAATAAAAAAACAACACTTATCTGAAACTTTTTCTCAAAGAAAATCCCTTGTAGCCTCTTTCAGGAAATGTAGGAAGAATAAATCTCTCACTTTTCTCCTTCACTAACACTCCTAGATAAGAGTTCACACTTAATCTCACCACAAAACTCCAGATTATAAGAACAATGAACTCTAAATGGTTGTGGAATGAAAAATGGAAGAATGTGTTATGTGTAGAAGGTTGAATTGGGGTGATGATATGTCAGGAAGAGTCACCTTTCAGATCAATTTTGGTCCCAAATAAAGCCTAAAGTTGGTTCTCCAATAGGTGCCTCCAAAAACTCTTCAAAATGTGTCCATATTCATCAAATCTTCTAGAAACAGGGGTCGAACCGACATTGGCACCATTGGTTCCAGTATTCTACAATTTAATTCGTTGCTCTCTGTCAAATGGCACCGTTGATGCTTAACAAATTTTCAACTTCTTCATTTTTACTCTAAATTTTATCCTTTTTGCTTCCTTTTTTCTTCAAGTCAGAAAATTCAAAAACCTGTAAGAAAACATAAAAATATCTTTCATTAAAGTGCAATATCACAAAAAATGAGTATAACATATGGGTCTAAAAATGCATATATTTTTGGTGTATCATCAACCAAGATCTTGTTAGGCTTCTGTCTTTCTGCCATGAAATCTTCTATGGTGTCATGATGTTGCGCTCTGAGAAACCTCTTCACAAAAAAGTGCTCCAACTTGATAAATGACTTTACTGATCCATTAGGCAACTCAACATACCAGTCAAATGCTATCCCTTATAAACTATTTTTAAATTTGTGGAACAATACCGCTTCATTACCTCTGACATTACATCAACTAGCTCTAAAGTGGGCTATATGCTGACGTGGATTTCCAATTTTTTCAAAAGTCTTGAAGTTTGGTGACACAAAACCCTTCAGATAATGCACAACATCAAATTCCTTAGGGTACGGTCTACCCTTTGAATTTGATGCACCACTTTTAGACTAGGCTAATGCCTCCCTCACTTTTTGTTTGACCATCTGCTTATTGTCTTTCTTTAGTGCCAAAATCTAGACTGGATCTTTCTTGTGCAGTTCATCTCCACTGATAGAAACGACCTCCCCTCTATAATCTATAATATGCACAACCTTGGACCGATTGACCTTCGATGAAGCTAATTGATGTGACTTAGACTGTCCGTGCACTGTATCCATGACAATCATGGTGGCGGCCATCTCTTCCATACTTTTATCCATTCATACGATCTGTTCATCTTTTAGTTGAATGGCCATTTACATGTCATCTGCAACATTCTCCTCACTAGAAAGTGGAGCATCACACGTAAATGTAGCGACCCTAATTTTAATGACACTAACGTCCATGAACTCCTCATTAAGATAATTTGTGAATCTAAAATCTTTATCATCATCAAAACATACTCCTTGCTCTTTAGCCAATTTTGTAATTTTAGCTCTGAGCTTCTCTACCTTTTCTTTGATTCCTTTCTCCTTGGACTTGAGATCTAGAGCTCTTTCTTGAATATCTTCCTGTTGTACGATGGACTTTGTAACAATGTCAGTAACAACCTCTGACACATCAGACCTATGTTTCATTCCACAAAATTTCCCTACGGGCTCATCAGAACATACTGGTGCAGCACCCTTGGGTACCCACACTCTATTCATCGACATTAATGTTTTAAGATGGAGTGCCTTTGAAGAGGCATCGATATGTCGAAGAGAAGTATGCTCCCCACGAGGCAGACCAAATAAACTGATAACGAGCCTCTTCCCTTTATCCTTAGAAAGTTTTCATGAACGATGGTAGGTGGTATCCTTGGACCCAGACGTCCTACAGACTTTGGTGTAACAATAGTAGAATCTATGACGGTGACAATATAATTGATACAACTCCCAAGTTAGAATATAACTGGAACATGGGCTTGAGGAACTTCAACTATTTTCTAGAAATGGCGGATAGATCTGATATCCTTCAACATTTCTTTCTTCATCTGGGGTGAAACTGCGCATCCCACTCGCATGAGTAACTAAGCAACAATAAATCCCTCCTTAACACCTAGTCTCTCAAATACTTTATAGACTTTGGTTATATGAGTGGGCCTCTCCCTCTTCTTACCATGATCTTGTGGTGAAGACAGAGCAACAACAAATTTATAATTCCAACAAGATAAGTCACTAGATGGCGAATTTGTATTGACTATCAAAAATTAAATGCCACCACTAGGAAGGATCAATTTTCTTTACCTTTCTTGGACCAAATGTTGGATAGACTAGCAGGACATGAATACTTTTGCTTTTTGAATGGATATTCTAGTTACCGTCAAATACCTACTGCTTCAAGTGATAAAAAAAAGACTACATTTATAAGTCTATATGGGACCTTTGCTTTTAGAAGAATTATCTTTGGTTTATGTAAAACACCTACAACTTTTCAAAGGTGTATGATTTCTATTTTTTGTGACTTAATTGAGAAAGGAATTGAAGTGTTTATGGATGATTTCTCAGTTTTTGGAACCTCTTTTGATTCATGCTTAGATCATTTAGTAAAGGTTATAAAATAATGTTAAGAAACAAATTTAGTTCTCAGAAGATTTTGTATTGGGACATAAAAGTTCTAAAAATTGTATGGAAATGGATGAAGCAAAAAAATCAAATTATTTTTGAATTACAACCTCCTAACTCAGTAACTGTTGTAAGAAGTTTTCTACGACATGCTGCATTTTATAAAAGGTATATTAAAGACTTTTATAGAATTGCAAAACCTTTTTGCTATCTTTTAGAAAAATATACTAAGTTTGATTTCAAAGTTGATTGTCTTAAAGCTTTTAAATTATTAAAAGAAATGTTAATTTCTGCACCTATCATTATTTCACATGATTGGTAAAAACTGTTTGAATTAATGTTTGATGTAAGTGATTACGCTATTGGTGTTGTTTTATGAAAAAAATATGATAAGATTTTTAAAGTCATATATTATGCCAATAAAAGTCTTAATGAAGCTCAAATTAATTACACAACAACTAAAAAAGAGTTGTTGGCAATATTATATGCTTTTGATAAATTTAGATCATATTTACTTGGAGCTAAATGTATTATCCATACTGATCATTCTGCTATTAAATATTTTATGTCAAAAAAGGATGGAAAACCAAGATTATTCAGATGGGTCCTTCTTTTGAAAGAATTTGATTTTAAGATAGTGGGTAGGAAAGGAGCAGATAATCAAATTGTTGATCATCTGTCAAAACATGAACATGTAAAAGAAAAGAAAAATGAGGAAAGCCTAAATGAGAATTTTCCTGATGAATAACTCTATGATGTTGCTGAGTGGCATATATTGTGGTATGCAGTATAGTTAATTACTTATTTAGTAATATTCTACAATACAAACTAATAAGCCACCAGAAAATGAAATTTATGTATGATGCAATGTTTTAATTTTGGGATTACCCTTATTTATATAAGAAATGTCATGATTCACTTATTAGAATATGTGTACCAATAATGATACCCTTGAAATTATACAAAAATTTCATTAATCAAATTTTGAGGGACACTTTGGAATAGATAAGACGACATATAAAATTTTGTACTCTAGATTTTATTAGTTGACCTTGTCTAAGGATGTTAATAATTTGTGCAAACTTATGATCAATGTCAAAAAGTAAAAAAATAATTCTAAAAGAGATGAAATGCACCTAAACTTTACTTTAGAAGTTGAAATTTTTTATGTGTGGTGTTTAAATTTTATGGGACCATTTGTACCATATTCATAAAATATTTATATCTTATTGGTTGTGGACTATATGTCTAAATGGATGGAAGTGATAGGCTTGCCTCATTTTGACGCTCTGAGTGTTGCAAAATTTAAAAAAAAAAAGATTTATACTAGATTTGGAAAACCAAGAGTGATCATTGCTGATGGAGGAAGTCACTTTAAAAATTTTAGAATGGACACATTACAAAGAAAATATTGAATTAAGCATAGGATTACCACAGCTTATGACCCTCAGACTAAGGGATTAGTAAAATTATCAAATCATGAAATCATTTTGGAGAAAACTGTGAATTTTAAAAGAACTGATTGGTCTGATAGACTTGATTCTGCTTTATGGGCTTATAGGATTACTTATAAAACTCCCATATGAATGTCTTAATATAGGCTCATATTTGGAAAAGCTTGTCTTTTACCTGTTGAGTTAGAGAATAAAGCTTATTGGGTGATAAAAGAATTTAATTATAATTTACGTGATGTTGGAAAAAAAATATTATTACAACTGAATGAGCTCAAAGAAATTAGGAATGAATCTTATGAAAATGCTCAAATTTATAAATAAAAGATGAAAATTTGGCATGATCAAAAGATTTATGAAAGAATTTTAAGCATGGACAAGAAGTTTTATTGTACAATGTATGATTGTAATTATTTCCTGAAAAACTTAAGTCCAGGTAATTGGGGCCATTTATTCTGACAAAAGTTTATTCTTATGGGGCTGTAGTGATTAAAGATCCAAAAACCGGACATATATCCAAAGTTAATGGACAAAGGTTGAAGGCTTACATTGAAGAAAACAAGCCCTATTATAAATAAACTTTAATGTTGCGTTTATCTGAGTAAAAAATTTAGATACATTGGGTTATCGATTTTAAACCAAGTGCTTTGTGGGAGGCAACCCATATTTATAAGTGTTATTTGATTTATGTTTGTTATTGTTGTAATATCGTGACTATCCTTTTATTTTGTAGAATTATTTTAACATTATTTAATGTATCAAACATGATTGGTTATTGAAGAAATTTGACATTAGGAAAATCAGTGTTCACTTGCATATTGGCGCTTAAGCGCCTACAATTGGCGCCTAAGCGCCAAAGTCCTATGATAATGGCGCCTAGGAGACATAAAACAATGCATAGGCGCCACAATTTCTAGACTTGGGAAAACTGCCCCAAAGTTATTTTTATCCATGTTTTCTCTATAAAAATACCTAGCATTCATCATTAATCTTCATTCCTTCAAAATTTCAACCAGAGAAGTATGTTTATAAAGGGTTGGAGATCTTACTTTCTTCCATAGAGAATAGAGAGATTGGAGTTGGAAATAAGTTTGTATGTAAATATGCCCAAAATCATTTCCATGGATTCTTAGCACTGAGTTTTGAAAAGGTGACGAGCAAGTTAGGGAAGTTTGAAGAGGATCTTTTCAATCTATACAACAAGTTGTATGAGCTGTATCACTAGTACAAGCACTTGGAATAGCATATGAAACTTCCGTCCAATCACCTGGCTAGTTGTCAAGCTACCCAAGTAGCCATGTATAGCAAGAAAAAATGGATTCATGGAAAGGGGGATAAGGTATTTCGTCATGCCCTTGTCCTCTACTGATTTGATCGCAGGAATTTGGCATGTGAGAAGGGTGAAGAAAATGAAATCAACAACAATTGATCATTACAATAGGATTCGTTTATTTTTGCTTCATGTTTGCTTGCTTTAGTAAAGGTTGTGTTTTGTGTGCTACTTGTTGTTGATTGTGTGCTAGTTTGATTTTGTTGATTTACCTAATTGTGTTTGTGTGTGAAATTTTAATGAATGTTATGTTTGTGTACGCCCCCTTGTTAGAATGTTGGAGTTGATTTTGAATTGAAAAATGGAAAATATATGATGTTAGGAACATAATAAACATGAGGTGAGGTGCTAAAGTAATCATAAATTTTGGTTTGAATGGCTTAGTCTTGTTGTGTTAACTTAAAACCCAAGGAAAGAAAAAATGTCGGGTTTGGCGCCTATGCGCTAGACAACCCACACAACATGGGGCCTGGGCACCAAAACTCGTGCTTAGGTGTCGGTTCACCTGAACTGGACAAAACTAAATTTATTTTGCAATTTAAACCAAACTCATGCCATTTTTAAAACCCAAGCTTCTTCTTCTTCCTATTGTTTACAAAAATCATTCTTAGTGTGCTTCATAGAGCTCAAATCTTCAAGTTTATTGGCTTGAAAACACCAAATTTCATATTCTAAAGGTTATATCTACATTTTGGCATAACTATTTTGTGATTTCACCATGAATTTTTCATAAATTGAGTGGAGACTAAGAATATGCAGAAAAATATTTAATTTAGTGGTGAATAATCCATGGATTTATGCCTTGTTAGCTTGAAAAAGCTTGTAGGAAGCCTGTTTTCTTGATATTGAAATTTGTTTGAATTTTTCTTCAAATTTAAATTAGATAGCTCTTAAGACAAAGAGAGGAAGAGGTAAAGAATCACATGAGGGTACAAAATTTGTCAGTGTAAATGCACAAATTCATTATAATGAATTTGCCTGTTCGAGAAATTTTATTGCGTAGCAAAGTTTCTATCGACTTGGTGGAGCTATAAATAATATTATTATGCACATCAATGGAATAGTTTCTATTGCCTTACTATTGTTTCCATATCATTGTGGTTTGAGAATTTTATGCAAACTTATCTGAAGTGGATGATGATGAAGTGTTTGCTCAAGAAAGAGGAGTAGAATTTACTGCTGAGAGGATTAATGTGATATATGGTCCACCACTTGAGATTGAGTGTTTCTATTTAGTTTTCACTCCATCTAAGGAAGAGTTGGATCAGATCGTGTCGTATTTAACTAATGATCATGGAGCCTAGAAGATTTGAAATGATCGACAGGTAAATTTTTCTTCTTCCATGCTTAATGCCACTTCAAAAGCATGATAATTTTTTTTTTGCTTGTATCCTTCCTTCTAATTATTTAAGTGAAGTGACTAGAAAAATATGGTTTTTAAATTATTGAATTTAAGAAAGAAAACCTATAGATGTGGGCGCTCTTATTTATGATGCTATTAAAACTTTTGCAAGGGCTAGTATGACTCCAGGTCATGGATTTCCATCTTTGATATAAGCTATCTGTAAAGACTCAGGAGTTAAGTTTGAACATTGGGAAGATCAGTTGAAACTACTTAAGCCAATTGGGGGCTTATGTTGATATATATGGATGACCTAGAGATAGACTTCAAGGTGCACCTTTTGCTTTTACTTTTAGGCCTTCTACTTCTAGACCTTCTACTTCTACTGCTACTGAGCCTCCATCTGGATATTAGGAAGTATTGAATGAAAGATATTTAGAACACCAAAATGATATGTTCTTGATGCAGTGTCGTATGGAAGATATGGAAAATAAGTTTGATCATATGGCAGGTTTTGTTAGAAGGAAGAGTGATTATAATGCTGATTATGATGAGGAAATGGTGAAACTCATTAAGGGAGGTCATACAGTGAATTTCATAGATGTCCTTGATTTACACCTTTTGAGAATCACAGGTCTATGGATGAAGATATTCCCTTTTATTCTGATGAGGAGGAGGAGGAGGAAGAGGATTAGATTTGTTTCCTAATCTGTAGTAGTTATGTGTTTTTGTTCTATCTTATGTTGGACTATTTATTAATGTTTTTTCGCTCTGTAATTTTATTTTCACTGCTACTTTTATTACTCTTTTGTTTAGAACTGGATATGTGTTTGAGTAGTTCTTTTACATTGCAAAATTTCATGTTATATATGTTTTTAATTTAAATTGTCTACCACTTAGCATGTTTTTTTTACTGTACCTGTAATTTAAATTATTTATCTTTCTTCATGCTGATTATAAACTTAACTATCCAAACCAATTTATAATTTTAGTTTGGAGGAAGGGAGAAAATGTTTTTAAACTAAACCTTATTTGTCCTAAGTAAAATATAATTTAAAAAGTTATTTTAATATAACTCGTGATATGTTGAGAAAGCTTGAGATAACTATACTTTCAATTTTATAAATAATTTAGTGAACTTAAGTAAAATGTTTTAATAATAAGATTAATCCTAGATTTGAGATATTAAGTATAAGAGTATTAAATTTTGTTTTTCTCGTTTAAATAAAGAAAATTTTATTTTTGAGAATGTTAAAGATCTTTGATTTTTATTTGAAAAGAAAGAATTGAGACTTTATGAAAATCTTTTTCATGACTAATACACATTTTTCAAGTAAGGAAATGTAAAAAGGTTTTAACATTAAGAAGAGGATGGTGGAGTTCAAAATCATTAAAGATTATCCAGACATAGTAATCCTCGCATGACATAAAGGAGAACAAGAAAGTATTGAATATGATTCTGAAAGAAAAAAAAAAAGAAAAAGAAAAAGAAAAGAAAAGAAAAAAGAAAAAATAAATATGAGGAGAAGCTTGAGAAGAAGCCTAATAAAAAATTAGGTTCACTTAAATCATATTAAGGAAAGCAACTTAATTACATTTCTAAGCTTATTTATGAAGTATTAGCATCTTTGCTAGTAAAGTTCTCATGATATTCTTTTTCATATAATTTATTTAAGTCCCTTTAATATGACAAATTACAATTATTCTTGCAATAAATAGGAAATCAAAATTCTTAAACTTGGTTACTAAATATTTTCACCTTCTAGTATTAACCTAAGTGATTAAAAATTTTTCTAAAGTTTCACTATTGCATTTATAAAACAAAAATAATAGAAATCTTCAAGGAAAACTCACTTCCATAAGTTATGCTTTTTATATGTAGTAACAAAGTTCACTTGAGGACAACTAATGTTTAAATTCGGGGGAATTATCCACCTTGAAATTACCTATTTTTATGCACATTTTATGTTCAATTTTTTAGGATTATATTCTGTAATGAAGGGTATTCTCATGTTTATGGTTGCAAGTGCAAGAAAAGAGTTTATGAATAAAAAGAATATAAAATACATCATAAATGAGCAAAATGGGTTAAATTGAAAAAAAGTGCCAAACTAGCCGAACTGACGCCGAGGCGCTATATGCAGAAATTGGCTGGCGCCTACGCGTGACAGTTGGGCACTTAGGCACTACGATTACTTTCTAGAAGATTCATTGAATGAGGTTGAATTTTGAAGAGATGTTTGAAGCAGCCATTGGTCATTTTTGAAGTTCTATAAATATGGATTAATACAAAAGGGCTTGGGGTCGGATTTAGAAGGTATCATAGTGTGTGAGTGTGTTAACTGTGTTAGAAGTTTTCTTTGTGAGTCTTTATTTTTTCTAGATTTTTTGAGGCTTGTAAGTGTTGTTGGAGTTAGAGAAGTCATTGAACTTCAAAAGAGTGCTTGAGGGAACATTCCAGATAATTATTCGTATCTTTGTTTTTAAGTTTTGTACTTTGGATTGAAGTTTTACAGATATATTTTGTTTTTTATCCCCATGCTTCATGAGTACTTCTCTTATCTTTCTCCTTACAATATGAAGTATTTAAGTAAGTGAATTTGATTTTGTTTAGAACTTTATTAATTCTTAAAGATTGTGATAATATTTTTATCGGTCCTTCATTTACTTTATAAATTGGCCACTTGTATTAATAAAACTAGTTGAGAAACTTATAGACCCAAAAGGACTAAGATTTCTTGACTTATAAGTATCACATTCTACCTTGGAAAGCGCAGTCACGATCTTCTAAAAGGGGTTGCGAATAAGTAGGGAGATAAGCTTTGTTGGGCTTAGAATTGATGTTTCTAGAGTGACAGACTAGATTCTTTTATCAATTTGGTCTAGAGATTGGAATTGAGGCTCACTGGTAGGTCTTATAGAGAGGGCATAGTGGATAATTTAGGAGTAAGAGACTAGAACCTACCTGCACTACTATACATGCCAACACTAACTTTAGATTAGTCAATGTTCTTTGTACAATTTGAAAGAGAGTAGAAAAATAGATATGCTCATTTTTGTCACAATACCAAATTTAAGTTTCTAAACAAACTTTGAAATCCTTCACTGATTATGAATTATTAGCAAGGAGAAAGTCTTTTTATATATATTGTTTAAGCCATTGCATTTACTTTTTTTAACATATTGTAGAATTTAGTAAACTTAATTTTTATTCTTAGATAACTACTGCAACCCTCAGTGAAGTTCTCTTAAAGTCAAAATTCTTGCATTTCATTTTATTGTTTACTTGTTTTCAGCTTCTTCATGGGTTTGATAATGAGTTTTTAAAGAAAACTCTATATTACTTGAAATGATACGTATATTTCCATAGTATGCCTAGTGAGAAAACTATTTCTTTAATCATTTTACATTTGTTCTCACTAGCCAGTAAATATAATTTGGGACAATTTTTTGGCATATTAAGACACATAAATATTTTTTTAATTGTTGGTCAGGTCATGTGAAACATGCTTTATTAAGTAAAACTTTTGTATGGATGAATACATAGGATGTTAAGAAGCATGTTAGAATGGTTTTCTTATGTCAAAGTGATGGTTCTTACTTCGTACTTTATGCACATATTCAATCTGGCCAATTAGTATTCTAAAATTTATTGTAAATTATAATGACCTGGGATAGTTATGAATTTAAAACTAGAAGAAATCACATTGAACTTATGGGTGAAGAAAAAGTAGTCATAAGATTAAATGCAATGTTAGGAAGATATTTGTAAATGGGTGTAAGTTGGTGTATCTAAGGTGAAAGGCTAGATTATTACTAATTTGATCTAGTACATTGTACCTTAAATCTATGATTGAGCTAATTAGTGGGCAATTAGAAGATGGAGACTCTAAGATGGAAGGCTAGAAGTTTGGCCGTGATAATCTAGTATTTTATGGAATTGACCCTAGGTTAACTAAACAATGTTATAAACTAGGAAAAGTGTAACTTAGATTTTTCTCTTATTTTCACTATTCATATTAAATTCTAAGCATCCTATTCCTACACATTATCTAGGCACCAAAAAAGAAAGGTAGTCTTTACACCTCAAAATTCACCAAACTAATTTTTCTAATTTGGTTTAACTTTAGATTTAGGTTTGTATTTAGGGGTAGCTAATAGAAAAAACCTTTAATTGACATTCCAAACTAAGAACTGATAATAGTAGATTAGAAATAATCCTAAGGAATTTCTTACCTCGCTTCTTTGTGGGATCGATACTCTATGTTTAAAGAAAATCCTATTTTACTTGAACGACGCGTATACTTGCGTAGAGCCCATAGTTTGTAAACCTTAAATTAAATTCTAAACTCTATAAGATATCCATCTTATGCACACTAGCCACTTAAATAAATTTGGTCAAGTTTTTGGCCAGGAAACTAAATAACTGCGTAATTGCGGGTCGAGTCAAGTTTTTGGTGCTTTTGTCGGGAGGTACCTGTCGGTACTATTTTGGGTTGTGGAGTTGCCCGTTGGAAGCTGTTGACGGCTAGAATCAAAATCCCGTCGCCCACTCTAAAGGCTTTTAAATTATATATATATATATATATATATATATATATAGTTTAAAAAAAATATGAAATCAAATCGACCCCATATTTCTCATAGTTTAAATGAAAGAGCACTATACCTCAAACTCTGTATCTATCCCGAAGGATAAACACAAGACTTGAGGATGAGGCTCGATCAAATAAACTAAGAAATATATGACATTCGTTTGGTCTGTGAAACCATTTTATTTGCTGACAAGTTCCCCTATTTAATACGAAGAACTAAATAGGGTTTAGATTAAGTTGGGTTTGGAAAATCTTCCTATAAGGGCAAGCCCTTATAGTTAATTACATCTTAGATAATCGAAGTCACCTAAGAAAAGTCTAGATAAAAATCAAGAAATATTGTCTTCAAAGAGATCAAAAGGATAAAACTTTTCAACGAGATCGGACAAGAGGTGTGAAATGAAAATGACTCAAATTTGGAACATTTATAGTATAATCCAAAGAACGAAGAACTAGGGGATGTCACTGATCCAGAGGAGAACCTTGATGACTTCTCAATCTATCCTATTATTTGGGTTCAGTTTTGAGGAGAAATTATTTAACTGTTTCATCTTTCCAGTTTTATTTGTTTAGGGCTTATATTTTTGTGAAATGATCACACAAATAGCCTGGAAGATATAAGGATTTAGTTCATGACAAACGACAATCTCGAAATCCTAATACGAGTTGGGGCTTATATTGTATAGCAAGGCCAGAAAAAGGCCTAAAGATAATGTGAGGATTTATGTTGCATATGCAAATAACCTTGAAATCCAATGACTTTTTGTTTAATTCTAAGGAAAGATATGTTGTTGTAGATCCTTTTGCTGTTAAAGATGGTTGTGCTGCCCACAATGCTAGCTCCAAGCTCCTCGTCATGACGAATTTAAGTTTTCTAATGTCTCAAGTCATGATGTCAAATTAAATGTCCTTATGGTTAGGGTTCTTTTAAATATTATGGGGCATATTAAAGTTGATTAGAGTGACACTGGTTAGGATCCAACGGTTCCCTCATTCCGGCACCACTATTTTATTTCAGATTCACTTAGTCAAAATGAATTTACTAAACTCAACTCAATTAGTTCCATACATTTGTTTAGACCGTGGGAAGTCTTGTTAGCAACCGTAGGTTATTACCTTCGAGGGGTTCCCGCTCATTCGATAGAGACGTCTTAATTTAGTTACAGTTGTTGTTTTATGATGTTTGTGATTAAATTTTGAGTTTTCTTATATGTTGAATGTTATGGTGGTGACTTTCATCTTGGTTGATTTTAGTTTTGGTTTTGGTTTTACGGCTACCCTAGCAATTTTGGTTTTCATGTAGGGTGACATTGTTGTTTAACATGCAAGTTTTGTAAGTATAAAAATACAGTGTGGAAAGTATAGAAAAAGACAGTACTGTAAACTATAAAAGCATACATGGCGTCGTTCCACTATGTGAAAGGTCAGTACTTGCAAGGCTTGTATATTATATTGCAAGGAACTTAAATTGCAAGGGTAGATGAAGGTTTAGTTACCAAACCCCAGGCTATGATTTTGTTGGATCTTGGAAGATCCTAGTAGATGATTTTATAGCAAAATATGGCAAGTCCAATTTGCCCTTCAGAATGTCCAATAGATTTCAAAATGCTCAAGGCATGACCTTAGATCACTTTGAAGATCTCTGGAAACATTCTAAGTTCATTTGAACACATCATATTGTCCCATTAATCATCTTAGGTTAAAGTGTGACTACCCCGTTGCTCAGTGAAACATAGCAATTTAATTATCTCAAGGATAGAATACTCAATTAATCAATTGATGTTTCGTTTAAGAGTTATGTGAGCGGGAGCCCCTAAGGCAAGTTTAGGTATTTCAAGATTGTGGTGCCCACAATTAAGGTCAGGCTTGTAGTGTTTAAGGATGTTAATCACCAATTATGTCATCTTCTAAATCCAATCAATTGGGTTTAGAAATCGAGTCTATGTCCCTACTGAGCGCTTAACAATCATGATAGGTGAATAGGTGATTATAAAAATTTTGATTTCAATGACATGTATTCTTATCAAATGGTCAAACCATCCTCAATTTTCGCCTTAAGAAAAGTGAATTTCCATCTTTCAGACTTAAGTGCCATCACTTTAGAATTTTCTGATCTTAGTTGATTTCCGAGTCATGAAGATTAGGAGGATTATGGTTTTGTTGATGTTTTGCAAGAGTAGTGAGTGAGTTTCTACTTTTTAATCTCATTGTATTTCAAACATCCAAATATGTTTATTAAGATCAAAATTAGTCATTTCCCTTTGGTTAATCCAAAATTTTGATTAAGGCACTAAAGTCTACAATTTCCAATTTGCCCTTGGGGCACTTAATCTCATAACTCATTAAACACAACTCAAATGACTTTAAGGGTTTAAAGTGTCATATTCATGAGGTAATTATAATGTTAGAGGAGAAAATGTGGACCTCACAAATTTTTACTTTAGTTTAGATAATTATTTAAATTTAGAAGATAGAACTTTCAAAGGTTAAGTTATTTAATCATCTAAAATAAAGTTATTAGAGGTCTCCTAAGGTCAGAGAAATGCCTAGGCAAGATTTCATGATTTTTTGAATTAATTAATTATAATTATTTTAACGGGAAAATAAGGAAAAATCACTTTTAAGCCTTTAAAATTTATTTTTTAACTTAGGAAAATTATGGAAAATATTTTAATAAGTTCGAAGTGATCAGGGAGCAATTAGACACATTTTGAAATATTTTTAGGATTTTTAATTATTTTTAATTATTTTAAATCCAAAATGAACCTCAAAAATTAAGTAAAAATAAGTTTTATTTTTCTTAAGTGTCCCTGATCACAAGCAACTCCGAAAATCACTTTTCAAAATTTTCCCAAGTGTATTTAATTTATTATAATTATTTTTGTACAAAATAACATGGTCTTTTAGAAAATCAACTTTAGTGCTTGGACTTAGTCAAATAATTTTCAAATTTTTATAGTGGATAGACATGATTTTTAAGAACAATGTGGGAGTGATTTTGTCAATTTTTGATAAGTATTTAATTTATATAAATTAATATAAAGTATATGCATTTAATTAAATATAGGAATGTATAAGAAGATTCAAAATGTCAAAAGTTGACCTTAGAATATACAGGACTCCCCTGATCACAGAAAACCTACTAAAATTTCTCTCATAACTTTCCAAGTGATATTTTGATTTAGATAATTAAAATAAGCCAAAAGGCTTACTCTAACTTGAAAATTAGGGATAAAAGCATAGGAATGTCCTCTAACCTTGGAAAAATCAGAAGACATAGCCACTGTCATGAGGAACAAAACCTCAAAATTTCAAGTCATAGTGAGCAATGTTTAGTCATGGAGAATTGAAAGACCATAGAGGGTATTTAATTCATTAAAAATCATGGAATAAGAAAATGATTTTTATTTTTAGTCCACATTATTCTCTTTTGTTCACTGAAAAAGATGGTATTTTTATTTTATTTTTCTGATTTTTTCAGAGAAAGATATGGATTTTTGAAGTTTAAGCATTTAAAATAATTCAAAAAATTCATACGCGGTGTGCTCTCATTTGATGTCGCCATCCACTTCAGCTATCACGCAACCAGCTGTTCACGTACTATCCGCTCGTTCGACTTGATCTCCTCCATTAGTTGGATACACGCGCTATCGGATGGCTCTCCGTTATCGTCCCTAAGTGACTTAACCCGTAAGCCATTCATACTAAAACCTTAAGATCTTCGTCTAGAATCAACCAAATCGCATGGGGTTTGTTTCTAAACCTTCATCCACTCAAGACGAACACATCTATATGATTAATCAAGTATGAAATCAAGCTATTGCAAATGGAGATTCAAATTAAGCTTGGGCTAGGGTTAGAGCTTAATACCTTTGTCTGAGAGGGCAAGACTCAATCAGATGGTTGTGGTAGCTTCAATTGGACCCAACGAACCTCTTGATGAAGTCTCAAGCCTTGGTAGATTGTTTAGGTATTTTTTCGATCAAGGTGGATTTCAGGTGTTGGTCTAGAGCTACCCTAGAGGCTATTTAAAAGGGGGGTTTGATGTGGAATCAACTCCTCCTGCTCTAGGGATGGTGTGTGCATAATTAATTTAAGTTTGGTGGACTGTGGAGAGATGTTGTGGTTTGAGCTGAAATTTTAAGCTCAAAATTGGGCTTTCACAGTGGGGATTAATGGGGGAAAATGGTGGCAATGAGCTTAGGAGTTCTTAGAGCGTGTCTGAAAGAAATTAGACAGAGTTTCCCCAAGGATTTTGGCACTCCCCTCTCTTTGGCCATGGAGGGGCTGATTAAATAGAGGAGCTTAGGTGGGAGCTCAAGGCTAATTGATGGGTGTAAAATGGTGCTTAGTTGGAGGGTTGAGGAGCTCTGAAGAGCCATTGGAATGAGCTGGCCTCTCAGGTTGAAATTGGGGTTGAATTTGAGCTTGGGGGTCACAGTTTTGGTGTTTTCCGGTAACTAGGTCGGTCGACAAGGCCAGGGGTGGTGGGCAGAAGGTCAGGTGAGCCAGGGGGGAGGCTTAATTATATATTACTCCCAATGGTAAGTGATGAAGGAAGAGATTTTTGGTTAAGGCCCAACAATGGGATAAGATCCTTAATTTAGGGACCCATTGGTCCATAGCTTGCTTGGCTGGTTTGAGAGGGTTTAGCCTGGTAAATAATGGGTGCTTAGTTGCTATGGAGACCTTTATTTGGTGACCTTAGGATGGCTAATTCAATACACCTTAACATTGAAATTGAGGGCAATTGGGTCTAAATTTATGGACATTGGGCTTTACTGCTTTTTTATTCCAAAATACCAAAATTTCTTCAGAAATCACTTCAAACCATTTCAAAATACCCAAATTGCCCAAAACCACCAAAAATTGCCAAAATTACCAAAATACCCCCCCAAATTTGCTAAAATTACAAAAATACCCTTGGCACCCCAAACTTTCCCAAAACCTTAAAAATCATCTCAAGTGTCTCCAAAACCAATTTGGACCCTCCAATTGGACAAAATTTGACCAATTTGATCATTTAAGCACTAAAGCCCATTAACATGTGCACCTACTATCATTCAAATGTAGCTTTCCAAATTCCTTAAATATTAGTACTATGCTGTTAATTTTGTAGTCAATTTATTTTGGTGCTTGCATTAAGTAATAGTTAAAAAGAAACAGCAAAAATTTGATTGACTTCTTAATAGCTCGTATTTGCACTTATTGCTGAACAATGTCAGCAAATATGTTTAATGATTGAATATAAAAAAAATATTATTTTTATAATATTTAATGCATAGCATAAACATTTAATCTCTTAGAAAGTTTTATTTAATGAATAAAGTGTAAAGGTTTATGCAAAAAACGAACCAAGAAAGGGCCAGTCACATGCTACCTTGCCCTTGCGCCCATGTTCTTTACTTGAACAAACAGTCATTGAGGTCTGACTATCAAGCTTCTTACCTCTTACCGTTTCATCGTGACCACAGCGAACGCTCAATTTAAAAGCATTCAGACTGTCCCCATCCTCTACATGACAGCAACAATGGCGAGAAGCTTTACACCATCTCATTCTGTCCTGCCGAACACCACAGCAGTCATCCTGCTCTTCCTAATCTTAGGTTGATTTCATCTTTCGGTTCCTACTCTGCAAATCATTTCTCAACTCACACTGATTTTTCCTACTCTTGACTGAATAACATATTCCTTGTCTGCATTTCTTAAACTTAACTGCAGTTTAAAAGCTCAAAATGTTTTTTTGGCAGGAACAACCCCTTGTCTGGTGTTTGGAGAGGTAAGCTCAAAAGATTATTTCAATTGTTTTGATGCCTTTTGAAACGACAGAAGCAGACTTAAAATTCCTCAAAACAGAAAACCTGGTGCATTGCGAAGCCTTCATCAGATGTGGCAACACTGCTTGCCAACATTAACTACGCATGTTCTCAGGTGGATTGCGGCATGATACAAAGCGGCCACCCCTGCTTCTACCCTGATACTCCCATATCTCATGCATCCATAGCCATGAATTTGTACTACCAAGCCAAGGGAAGGAATGCTTGGAACTGTTACTTTAGCAACTCCGGGCTTCTCCTCAATACAAATCCAAGTAAGATTTTAAGCTTCAATTAACAGATTCTAGGCGCAGTTTCTTTCACTAATTCCTCGTCAGCATACAGCAATAAAAGAGAAGTCATTTTTCTTTAGAAAGCTGTTTTAATTGAGATTTACGAACTAAATACTGTGCAGGTTATGGCAGTTGTGTTTATGCTTGATGGCATCGTTGGAGAGTCTCCCCGCCTACTGGGAAACAAGGCGAAGCGATCGAAGCTTAGATTCCATGTTCGCGGTTTTTTATTATGTTTTGTTTACCACTGATGAAACATTGATGAAATCATGAAAATATGGACGGAATAATATAAATATTTGGTCTCTTTCAGGATTACAGCTGGTGTTAGTATAAATTATTATTTCAAATCGGTTTGGTTTGGCTTTTTTTTAATTTCAGGCCATTACAGCCATGTGAGGTAACATGCAAAAAGGGCTGTAGGACGAGGAGAGCTGATAACATTATTCATCACATCCTTAATGTTTTTTTTTTTCTTTTTGTTTAATAAAAAATAGAAAAGACAACAACCTTGATTACAATCTGATCCACACATGGATAATGTTCCCCTAAGAAAATGCACGTAAATTACAATTCTCAAACTCTTCAAAAAAATATTTACTTTCAAAATTTGAAATAATGTTTTTGTTTTAAGGTTCCCCGGGTTAGTAATGAGCAAGGCAAGTTATGGTGAACTAGTGCCTTTTCAAAAAAATATTTTCAAAATTTTAAATGGGTATGAAATCGAAAACATGATTTACAAAATGTAGATATCAAAGGCAAGCAAAGACAGAAAAAGACGGCGCATCGAAAATTTTGCTCTTATCATCAGTCTCACCTAGACCTCTAGTATTAAGCTTTCAGTCTTTCAATCTTACGACAACAATTTCTCTTTCCCTTTGATGGGAAAAGGCCTTACGATCTATATTCTATCCAAAAAATAAGTTTATAATTCAAAAATGTCTTTATTAAGCTAGAAGATTTCCTAAAAGTTTTATTAGGATAGATAAAATAACAATCTAATGTCTAAAAGAGCAAAGTAAATTAGATGGAAAAAAATTCTAAGTGGTCACAAAGAATTGACGAGCACGGAAATAATCTCAAAACTGTTCGGAAACAATGGGGACAAGACAACTTGATGAGTGTCAGAAAGCCTGTGGTGGTAGAGTGACTATTTAGCATTTTAGCATTGTACGAGACTCCTTCACACATTCAGATAATTAAAGAGAATTAAGCAGGAATAGACATCTCGATTTTTATGTTAAGAAATCCTGAAAAGGAAAAAAAACACAAAGCCTAGCGTAGCTAAAACAATTCACTATGAATGATGGGTACTCATATCTATTCTTCTCCTAAATTACAAAAGATTAAGGTACAAAGATGATTTTTGTAAATTTACAAGAGTGGTTCTTGATAATAGGAGGTTGTAAGGGCATAGTCAATTGCTATGGAAGTAGTAGTCAACCGTGAATGTTGTAGACGGTTGTCGTGGCGTCAGCTTGTCGTATAGGCCGTAGTTAAAAGACATTATAATAGTTGGTTGTGTGGGCCACATATGGCTGCCTCAAGAGCATTGATTGGCCACATAAGTCATATTATGAAGTTATAAAAGTTGTGAGCCACATATGTTGTAGTTTGTCACATAAGCCAAAGCAGCGAGTTGCGATAACGTCGATAGGCCATGAAGATTGTGTATTGTGGGCTATGTAAGTTGTGGGTCATGTAAGTCGTAATTGGCCATATAAATAATAGCAGGGAGTTGTGATGACTTCCATAGGCTACAAAGGCAGGAGTCGGGAGCTTTATAAGCAGTAAGCCATGTTGGTCATAGTCAGTCACATAGTATATAGTGGTTAGTTGTGATGATGTCTTTAGGCCATAGAGCTCAGAATTGACAGTTGCATGAGTTGTAGACCACATAGGCTGTAGTTAGTTTCGTAGGTCGTAATGGTGAGTTGTGATGATGTATGTAGCTGCAAAGATTAAACTTGAGAGTTGCATGACTTATGGACCACATAAGCCAAAGTGATGAATTGTGATGATGTTCGTAGGTCACACAGGCCAGAGTATAGAGCTGCAAAGTTGTTGACCACGTAGGTCGTACTTGATTATGTAGGTTGTAGTGGTAAGTCGTGTTATCGTTTATAGGCCGCAAGGGCTAGAGTCGAGAGCTACACGAGTTATAGAGCACATAAACCATAGTTGGTCACATAAAGCATAGTGGTGAGTTGTAAGGATGTCCGTAGGCCATGGGGAGCAGAGATGGGAGTTGAACGAGGTATTGAACATATAGGTTGTAGTTGGTCATGTTGGCCATAGTGGTGACCTGTGATGACGTCCATAGATTGAGGGGGCCAAAGTCGGAAGCTGCACGAGCTATAAACTCCTAGGTCATAAATTAGTCACATTAGCCATAATGGTGATCTATGATGACATTTGTAGGCTGCAGGGCTGAAGTTAAGAGCTGCACGAGTTGCGAATCTTGTTGGTCATAGTTGGTCACGTAGGTCATAGTTATAGGTATTGACGATGTATGTAGATAGGAAAGGCCAGAGTCGGGAATTGTACGAGGTGTGAACCATGTTGGCCATAGTTGGTCACAAAAGTCATGATGGTGAGTTGTGATGATGTTTGTAGGTTGCATGAGCAGTAGTTGGGTACATGAGATGTAAAACTATGTAGGTCATATTTGATCACGTAAACCATAGTGGTGAGTTGTGATGGTGTGTGTAGTTCATGGAGGCTCGAGTTGAGAGCTACACAGAGGGAGCTATATGAGTTCAAACAAAGTCACCATCTTTGGATTACATTATTACATTGTCTTCGGGAGGTGTAGATGCACCGTATTTGGGGGCTTTTGTTACATCATTCTAGGTGTTTCATTGCACTTTAATGGGATGCATTATTACACCTTTATTTAGATGTGCCATTACATTGTAGCTAGGGTGCAGAGTTACACCAACATCAGGGTGTGTCATTGTGACTTCACAAGTAACTTTACTGCAAGGAGCAGGTGACAACTTATGATGGTGAAAATGACCGACACTTGGTGGTCTTAATTGGTCTGCAGTAATGATAAGATTTGGATGAAGGAAACAACAGCTAGAGATGGTTAGAGGCTGTGAAAGTCGGTCGAAGGTGGCTGAAGTTGGTCAGTGTTGTTGAATGGAGTGGGCGGTAGTGGTGACCAGTTTTCCTATTGCGGCGATGGGGGATAAAGTTGGCTGACAAAGATTGCAGCAAGAGTTGATTGGCTTCATTGGTCAGAGTTGGAGTTGGAGTTGGTATCAGTGCTGCTGCAGATAGTTAAAGTTAAAGTAGGCTAGTAATGCGGGTGGTATTAGTGTGTTAGTTTTTTAAATATGAATATTACAAAATATACACGGCAGATACAATAACAAATATGCAATTTAATTCCAATAAAATAACATCAATTAAAATAATTTTATATTTTAATAATCTTTAAAATACCAAATCCCCTTTAAAAATAACACAAGTATACATATCACTCAAATTATAAAGAGCTCTAGGTCCTATGTATCAATCTCACATGGAAGTTGGAAATGCCTGTAAATAAGTTCTTGAGATTGTAATGTCAAGTACTATTTTAAAAATACAAAAAGTAAAGTGCTAAGTTTGAATATTAAGTAACAAGTGAATGCTAATTAAAATGCAGCTGAAAGACAAATATGTCTAAACTAAATGATAAACATTCAAATGTAAATTTACAAAAATTAAAACTGAGATGTTGTGACAGAAAGTTCAAATTTAAGAAAGCATCATTTCCCTTTACAACGAATATGTGGTTTCAAAAGAAATTAAAATAATTTGAAAATATATATAAAAACTCTTTTGTGCCAAATCAGAGCAATCTTATGCTTTACCCTTATTTGAGTGCATAAAGAANAAAGTAAAGTGCTAAGTTTGAATATTAAGTAACAAGTGAATGCTAATTAAAATGCAGCTGAAAGACAAATATAACTAAACTAAATGATAAACATTCAAAAGTAAATTTACAAAAATTAAAACTGACATGTTGTGACAGAAAGTTCAAATTTAAGAAAGCATCCTTCCCCTTTACAACGAGTATGTGGTTTCTAAAGAAATTAAAATAATTTGAAAATATATATAAAAACTCTTTTGTGCCAAATCAGAATCATATTCTTTACCCTCATTTGAGTGCATAAAGAACATGGACTAATCAAGAGTTTGATCTCTAATTCCGTCGTTAGGCTGGGAGGATATTGGCTGCCACTCCAGAGCTCCCACTACTCTCTCTCCTGAGGGCTAACAATTTTGATCAGTTTCCAATCAAATGGACCAAATTGGCAATTTTAATCTGTCACCTTAAAACCTCCAATTCTGCTTCCAACCAAACATATTTCCTTATTTATTTGCACCCAGTTCCATGGATGAAATAGTCTCTCATGAAATCAAATGTGATTCTCCTCATGTTTAGAAATCATAGCCCTTTTATAACATATATTTCTCAACTCATTTTAACATTTAAATTGGTCATAAAAGTAAATGAAGATCAGAGTTCAAATCATACAAATTATTGACATTTAAAACCATATAAGAAAAATCAATTCTTCACAAGATCATATCTCAAAGTAGGGAGAAGGATAAAGAAGACTACTTAGAATTCATGAGAAGGATACGAAAAAAACATGAATTTAATAAATTTAAACAAGTTTACAAAACAAAAGAAATAAAAGACAACTTATCTCACAATCCTTCCCAAGCAAACTCCTAGAAGTTCTCTCCAAGTCTTTCTCTCTTTACAAGCACTCTCAATTCTCTCTTAGAAGTGTAATGAAGAAAAAATCTCTCACATTCCCTCTCCTCTTACAATCCTTGAAGAAAATCTCTAAGCCCTTGACTTTCTGTCTCTCTCTCTCTCCCTTGCCTTCTTTGAAAATCCCTCATATGCCTCCTCCTTCAAGCCCTAGACTTCCCTCTCTTTTATTAGAGGCTACCTCCTTCCAAAAAGAATTTAAAGTTCCCTCCAAAATTTTGTCCAAAAGTCAACCCTTTTGAATTTAAAAGACATGTCCATTGATCCAATAGACATATCCCTTCATGAAATAACCTTTCAAAGTGTTTATATACATTGAATTACTTCAAGGGGTGTTTAGAACAAGTGTCCCTTTGAAAATTTGCGCAAAATTTGTTTCGAGCCGCATTAATCCTCGAAAAGTCATCCCTGGCGCATCTGCACTTTCTCAACAATAAGTTTTAATTATGTAAGATTTATGAGCAAAATAGAAATGAGAGATATATAAGAGACTAGAGATTCAAATATCATTGCACACCATGATAATGTTGTTTCATTTGATGCTTGCATGCCCTAATAACCCACGGTTTCATATGCTTCAAGTGAAACTGAGATACGCGAAACTATGAAATGCTAGAAAAAAGTTGAGGTTTGTGTGGTTTTAAAGTTAATTTTAAGAGACATTTCACAGTTACCACATAAGTCATATGTATATTCACAAATAACATGTAAACTTTAATAAAATAAATATATAATTAACAATTAATAAAAAAATATTGTTGATATAATAATATATAACTATTAAATCTTAATTAAATAAATTCTAGTTAATTAAATTTTTATGAAATAAGATATCATATATGATACGAGTTATCATCGAGCATAATATAGAGTATTTAATGAGTTACTTGTTGGACAACAAATGAGTTTATTCGTATACATAATTGAATAAGTTCGATTATGTTCACGTTTAGTTCATTTAAGCTATGAGTTTTTAAAAATTGCTCAAGTTTGTTTATTTATTAATTTGAATGAACATTATTGATTCATAATCGAGGGAGTTTGTGTTGTTCATCGGGTACATTGTTTCATTTACAACCCNTATATATATATATATATATATATAAATCTCAGATGCCAAAAAATACAATAAACATAAACCCTCTCCAATGTTCTTCATTATTTACAGGCCTCTAATAAATCCTCAGAAAACTCGGCACAATTATTTATAATCAATAATAATGGAAAATCTTATACATAAATTTAGAAAAATGTGTTCAAAAGTTAATTTTGGATAAATGTACTACTTATTGAAATATGAGTGATATTCTTCCATACTTAAGTGAATGTATATAAACACTTCTTGAACTAGTCTCATCTATAGATCCTCTTTGTTCATGTTCTCAAGAGTATTTTAATAGAGCCTTTAACAAAGCCTTTTGAATTGATAACTTCTTCCTCAAAGGCTTCAACAAGTTCTCCAATAAGATATTTTTCAACGCTGATTGGAATGATAGTTTTTATATACTTTATTATTTAATGTAAAATGAACAAATCTTCCCTTTTAATGTTAAGAACTTGCTTTAGTTACAATAAAACAAAAATGCATAGCCTAATTTTCAACAAAGTTTTGAAAACCTAATATTTTATTTAAATGTAAACATTATTTAAACCATTTTCAAGTCTTATCTGAATTAAGATGGATTTAGCGTTTGTGTATTTTATTTAGAGCAATGTCTTGAAATTTTGTTTGAATTAAGTTCTAACCATTTTTCCTTTATCATCTATGCATACAAAACTAAATATTTATTTAATTTTATATTATTTTTATGAGGACAATGATAATCCCAAAATAATATTTACTATATCTTGATCAGTGGTCTACCAAATCTACCTTTTTATATGGATTTTCTCATCTTTCATGATGGTGAATTAGGTAATTTATCTAATTATAATTAGTTGGAGATTTCTATATACTACTCATTAATAACTTAATAAATAAAATTTGTCGAGCATCTGAACATGTGTCTATATAATGTTAGGTTTTAATACTAGGAATAGTTTGGATCCAATATCACTTGAAGTCCAAGCCCAACAACACTTGAATTAATGCTAATTTGATTAAAGTTATAGAGGCAAGGAAAAGAAAGCAAAAGTAAAAATTTATCTAGAGGGAAGAAGATTATAACAATTGATGGTTGAAGTAAATCTCTCAGTATCCTAACTTTATATTACTATTGTTTTATTTCTACCAGAACAAAGTAAGCCAATAAACAATAATTTTGTGAATAAATTAGTTTTTTTATAATGAAATTTACTCTAAAAATAAACATTACTATAGAATAAAAAAGACAAAATAAATTAATATAAATGATTCATTCATGTTATATGAATTGTATTCTAACACAGTTTGCACTTGTACAGGATAGGTTCAAAATGAATATATACGGTGGACTATAACGTCTTAGCTTTCCCTAGGAGGCTCCTTTCAAAGTTGAGCATTTGCAATGACTTTTTTGTGTCTAAAAAGATGCATGTAGTCTTATTTAAGTCTTTATTAGTCAATATATTTATTTTACTCAAGCCATGCTTTATTCTTTTGAATAAGCTTTATACTTTAAAGAAATGTCTGAGATACATATTTTAATGAAGATTTGCTCCTAATAACTACTAATCATGATCATGCACTTTATATTTTTAGGAACTTAATGAACTTCAGATTAATCAAGTGTTTGTTGATATAGTAGCAACATTTAACATGATGTATGTAAAAGTTCTTGCTCATCTGAAGGTAGACACACGTGAGCTAAGTTTAGAAAAAATTATATTGTGTGGATTCAATAAAAATGGTTAGAGGTTATTAGGTTCAACCACTCTTAGATTACAAATTTATAAGTTGAAATTAAAGCAAAATTTAATATCATAAACACAAAAGTATTGGGTGGTATCATTCTTAAGTAACTTTGGTTACATAAATAGTAAATAAGCATTTACATACATTTTATACAATTCCTAACAATTTACTTATTTAATACCTAAGCTTTTTTATTTATATGCTTAAAATTCATACCTTTAATATAATTTTAAAAATTCCACTAGCACTTACTTTTAAAAGTGAAATACACATTTCATGCATAGATATCTGACTTTAAATTATTAATAATTTAAATATGATTTTAAATGTTAGATATGAAAATATGTGAGAGTTATGTGGTATGCATTTAAACTTCCCAATATAAAATGGTTTCATATCAAATATGAAAAAGATTTAAGCAAATACAATAAGTTCTAGTTTTCAATTTATAGAGAGCTAAAATATTTTCTATTATTAGTTAAGTATTACAATACATAAAATCTATAACAAATATACAATTCTTTTCTCTGAAAAATTCTATTTAAATTACATTATTCTAATAATTATTATTCTTAAACATTTTCTAGATGTAAAGTTAAAAATCAATATTTATGTCTTTTTTGAAAGGACTTGTGGCTTATGAGGTGTTCTCCTCATTTTAGTGAGGTCTAAATTCTTCTTATAGAACAAGGATCTATCCAATAGAACATCCATATTGACTATCCATGAAAACTAGTAATGGGACCCGAACCTTTAGGAGTTCTAACCCCTTTTTAGCTCTTTTGTGAAATCCCACATGGGTGGTCTCAAACCCTCAACACTTGGATGAGTTGGTTAAGACCAACATGATGAAGCTTAAAGATGATTTTCTATAAGACCATGACACCATTGGAAGACATGTCAATCCCCTTTTTGGAAATTTACATTTTTAGAATAATAATTATAGAGTTTTGAAAATTATTAGTTTAGTTTTTGAAAATACGAGACAGAACCGATCTCATATTGACAATTTAAATAAACGAGCACAACACTGTAAACGATTTATCTATCCTAAGGAATATTACTTACTAATGAGGCTCGATTAAATAAACTAACGAATTTATGACATCAATTTTAGTCTGGAAACTATTTATGTTGACTAAAAAATTTTGCCTAACTATTTTTAAAGATTAGATAGTGTTTATATTAAGTTGGGTTCTAAAGTTTCCTATAAGGGCAAACCCATATAGTTAATTACATCGTAAATGACTGAGGTTACCTAAGAAAACTCTCAATTTAAATCAAAGAAATTGTCTTCAAGAATTTCAAAGTTTAGGAATTTCAAGGTCAGAAAAAGTATTTGAATGGGAGAAGATCAATTAGGAACAGCTATTTATGAAATATAATGGGAGAAAACTAGAGGTCATCATAGATTATGAGGAATACCTCAAAGACTTCACAAGCTATCATATGGTTTGGCTTCAATTTTGAGGAAAAATTATTAAATGTTTCTTCCTTCCAATTATTATTAACTAGGTCTTACATTTGCATGATGGAATCAAACAAATAACCAAAAAGATAGGAGGGTTTACTTCGTAACGAACGACAACCTCGGATCCTAAGGTGACCTAGGGCTTAAATTGCACAAAATGATTGTGCAAAGGCTTAAGGATGAGTTAAGGATTTATGTTGTACTAGAAGAACTACCTCAAAGTCCAAAGGATGATGACACAGGAGATTTGTATATGCAAATATTTATGAAGTTAACTACACTAAATGATGCCAAAAACATGATGCTCGTAGATTTATAATACATATGCAAATATAATCCTAATAAAATACTTTTTATAAATATAATTTATTCCTTAAAATTCTTTTTTTAAAACTGCCAAATCTACCTTAAATATCAATACAAGTATACGTATCTTGCAAGTAATAAAGGGCTATAATGGAGTCCTAGATATCGATCCCACAGAGAAGTTGGAAAATCCTATAGTAAAATTTGAAAATTACTTTATTAAAAAAATAAAAAATAAAAGTAAAGTGCAAAATTTGAAAATTGACAGCTCAGGTGAATGCTAAATAAAATGCAGATGTATGATTACAAAAATTAAACTAAACTAAAAACTAAAATTTCAGAAATAAAATTGTGAAAATTAAGCAAGGTTTTAGTTATGACGCAAAGTTTAAATTTAATAAAGCATCCTTCCCCTTTATAATGAGTATATTGTTTGTTGTGAAATTGAAATCATTTTAAAAAATTTATAAAAACTATTTTGTATCAAATAGGAGAAACCCTATTCCTTACCCTCTTCCAAGTGGTATAAAGAACATTGACTAATCCAAAGTTTGGTCCCTAATTTTGTGGTTAGGCTAGGAGGATAACTGCTGCCACTCTACAGCTCCCACTACTCCCTTGCCTGAGGGCTAACAATGTCACATTATTTTCCAATCAACTGAACCAAATTAAGGTTTTTAATTTATCTCCTTAAAATCTCCAATTTTGCATCCAACAAAAGTATACTTCTCTATTTATTTGCACCCAATCACATGGATGACATACTCTCCCATGAAATCAAATGTGATTCTCCCTATGTTATAGAAATCATATCTCATTTAAGAACATATATGTCTCTCAACAAGTTCTAACATTGCAATCGGCCAAATCGAAAAGTAAATGAAGATTGGAGTTCAAATCATCACAAATTATTATCATTTAAATTTGTAGAAAAAAAAAATCTATTATTCACAAAACCATATCTTCAAGGTAGAGAGAAGGTTAAAGAAAATTACTCAGAATTCAAGAGAAGGATACGATAAAACACAAATTTCATATATAAAAATGAGTTTTACAAAACAAAAGAAATGGAAATACAACTTATATCATAATCCTTCTCAAGCAAATCCTTAGAATTTCTCTCCAAGCCTTACTTTATTTACAAATACTCCCAATTCTCTATTAGAAATTTAATGAAGAAGAATTTTCTCACCTTCCCTCTCCTCTTACAAATTTAGAAGAAAATATCCTCTTCTATCTTCCTCTCTAACTCTCACTCCACCCACGAAAAGCTTCTCTCTATTTCATCCCCCCTAGAAGTTCTTCAAGTCTTCTTCTTTTATTTTGGGCTGCCTCCTTTGGAAAAGACTTCAAAAATCCCTCCAAAATTCAACTCTTTTAAATTCAAAAGATGTGTCATTTGATCTAAGAGTCATATCCCTTCATAAAAGAACCTTCCAAAGTCTCAAGATGCATTGAATCACTCCAAAGGGTATGTTGAACAAGTATCCACTTGAAAATTCACATAAAATTAATCTCAAACCTCCTTAATTTGAAAAGGTTGCCATGGTGCATCATGCGTCGATATGGCGCATCATACGCCAGCTCTCTGGATTTTGGCGCATCATGTGCCAATCTGGCGCATGATGCGCCAGAATTCATAATTGGCTCTTCTTGCTCCAAATTTCATCCTTTATGTCATTTTTACTCCAAATGCCTAAAAATGATATGTCTGCAATAAAAACACAAAATACCCTTCTTTGAGGCGCAATATCACAAAAAATAAGCATAAAATAGGTACATAAAACAGTATATTATTTTGGTGTATCAAAGTCCCCCAAACTTAAATGTTACTTGTCCTCAAGTGACACTTTTATTACTTAAAATCATATGGCCTAGGGTAGAGATTAACTTATAACTTCTATAAATTAGTTTAATAAATCGAATAAGAAAATTTAAGAAAAACCATTTAATAACATAGATTCAAATTCTAAGTCTAGGAATACTTATTAATCAAATTTAAGATTTCTGGATCTTTATTCAGTTTAAGAAGAATTACAATTTATCATATTAGTGACATTTAGACAATTCATATGAAAAATAACTTCATGAATACTTTTCTAGGAATGCTACTAATAGTCCAATACAAGTTTAGAAAATATAATAAAGCTTTTTTCTTAAGTTGATTCAAGTGAAGCTAATTTTTGATTAGGCATTTCCCCAAACTTCTCGTGACTTGTATTTTTTTTCTTTTCTTTTTCTTCTTTTTTTTTCTTTTAGGACCTTTTCAGTCCATTCTTTTCTTTTTCTTTTTCAAGGGAGGATTACTATATTTGGATAGCCTTTAGTAATTTTGAACATCACTATCCTCTTCATAAAGTCAAAACTCTAAACCTTTCTTTACTTTATAAATTCAAATCAGTTTATGATTTTTGCATAAAGTCTCATCCCTTTCTCGAAACTCTAAAATTCTTAACACTTCAAAAATACAATTTTCTTTACTTTAAATAGAAAAACATTGTCATGTCCTATCATACCAAATATCTTCAACTTTAGAATTGACCTTCCTTATTAAAATCTCTTTACCTAAATTTATTATAATATATATAAAAAGAAGTATAGTCATTTAAAGTTAAATCTTAATACCCCAGGCCATGTTTAATTAATTTTTAACAATATAGTTACTTAAGGACAAATAAAATTTAGTTTACCCCTTCATCAAAATAAATTTATCCTTCCCCCAAAATTAAGTTTTTAAATGACTTTAAAAATAGTTTGAATATAAAATTTAATAGGAGAAATAAAATATAAATGCATGAAAATAAAAACTGACCAGTAGAGGATTTCTGACTATGAAACTGGGTTGTGGTATACTGCAGGTACTAAATGTAAAACTACATACAGGCTTTAAAGCATTAAATAAAACATAGTATATTCTAGAGAACTTGTTGAGAATTAAAGACATAAATACAAAAACTAAAAAAATAAGTTTCAAAATAAACTAAAAATAGTAAAAATGCAGAAAAAATGAAAGTCTACAAGTACTACTACAGATTCGGTTCACAACACAAGATAAAAAGTCTTTTACTACAACTAGTTTCAAATTAAAGTACAACCTAATAAAAACACAAACAACAAACAAAAATCAAAATAACTAAACAAGACTCATAAAACATCAATCTTCATCTCCTTCCTCTTCATCATCTAATTCTTCTTCTTCTTCTTCTTTTTCTTCTTCATGGATGGGAGCATAGGGAGTGAAATTGAGGCAAGTAGAAAAGTCCACATTAGCTTCCCCCCTAAGGTGTCTTACCATGGCATTTTCAAACTCAATATCATGCTGAGCTCTCCTCTACTGATATGTATCATTATATGCATTCCTTGCTCCTATCTCTCCGAAATGAGTTTGAATATTTACGATATCCATCAATTGAATCATAAGTTGATCCATAATATCTTCAAGTGATACAGATCTAGAAGTAGATACCTCTGTAGTAGATGTAGAGGGCCTATCTCTTCTTCCACTTCTAGACTCAACAAATGATTCTACTCTCTGAATCATATGTCCCTCGATAAGATTTTATGGCTGCAATCTTTCTTCATTTCTATGGGATTCTATTCCTGATTATTCACATAGAGTGAAAATCAAGGCAGGGTATCCCAATCATCTGGCTATGGAACTACCAGAAATACTTCGAGCATGTTGAACTATAAGTGCACCCACATTTATTGCCTTCATGTTCTGAATGCAATAATTGAGTACGACTCTATCGTTAGTAACATCAGTCAAATGACTTATTGGCAACAGTCTGATAAAAATGAAGTGGTGCCATATTTTTGACTGAATAGTCAAGATAGAAGAAGGGAAGTTAACTATCTTATTATTATTAATCTTTGATTTCCCTCTTTCCTCAGTAAAAAATGCAATCACTTCTTCCAGTGATGAATCAGTCATCACAAATGTAGCATATTCATCAAAAAATACACCCCTCAAACCATAAAAAGTATTGATTCAATCAGCAATAAAATCAACTTATTTACCTCTTACAAGGATGTGATCATCAATAGTGAATATAAAGTTTGCATAAAACTCCCAAATCATCGAGACAATTGCTACGACAGTGAAGTAGCAACATCTTTCCCAATTCCAGGCAAGAATCAGTGTTTCAACCTTGTCACCTGGGTTTGAAAACTCCCGCTCTTGAATTATTCTCTTGGTCTCCATCTGAGTATTGTAACTTTGTTGGGCTTTAAAACTAACAAATGTTTGTTCGTTGAAGTCCTTAGATGGCTTTCCTCTCTTAATTCGAAGAGCCATTAAAAAATTTTACAAAAATCCAAATATCGTCCAAATAAATTACTAAATCAAAAATCTAACTCCTCCAGCAAGGTTATTTGCTAAGAAGCTTTTCACCATTAGTTTTCTTTGAGCTTTTTCATTAAAAAGTTCCAATTTTTGGATCTCCCAAAATCCATGATGAAAATAAAAAATTTTTAAGTCAAAGTGAATCTCTTACCAAAAGAAAATGAAATCTATAATTTTTAGCCTCCAAATCCTTCTCTATCGCCCACAATATGATGCCTTAGACCAAGGTCTTGAGGAACAAGATGACTCAAGTAGAAAAAATGGAGTTTGCCCATGCAATTTGGTTGTTTTCTAGGTAATCTAGCATGTTCAAACCTTTGGCGCATCATGCGCCATGTCTCTATAAGTTGACGCATGATGCGCTAGAGCTCAAATTTTCCAGATTTTGGATTTTGTGTAAATTTGCTTCGTAGTGCTTTACATCAACCTCTATTTTACTCAAATAAATCTTTTTAAGCATACATAAACATCACACTAACACTAAAATTTCACAAACAATGCAAGACTCACATTTTTATATAAAATTTATGCTATTACAAAATAATATTTTTTCAAGCCAATAAACATCAAATTCAGTGTTCTAAAGAAAACCAACATCCTAACAGTGAAATCTAAACATTAATATTCAAAACATAAACATCAATAGCATTCATTAGAAAGGAAATGCAGTCCAACACAACAAACTAAAACAAACAATACTGCATAAAACATTCCATTCATAAATTAAGATCAAACATCATCTTCACTATCATCCTCCTGGATATATCCCATCGATTGGTAGTGCACATACAAATTGTAGAAGAGTCGAAATGGAAATTCATTAGTTGAATTTTCTTTTTCAATCCAAGCATGTTTCTTGAACATATAAATACATTCATATCATTTTCATCTCTCATTCCAATATAGTTGCAGTAGACTTCTGGATCCATCAGCTTCAAAGGAAGTAGCAATTTTTTCCAGCTTTCATAAGGTACTTGTGTCGGCGCTATTTTTAGTTGGAGTGTTACCCGTAAGAAGATGTCGGTCACCAGAATCGAAATCCCATCGCCCACTTTAGAATGACGTTTTAATTTACATATATATTTAGTCTTAGAAAAATATGAAATCAAATTGACCCTATATTTTTCATAGTTTAAAAGAAAGAGCGTTGTACCTCAAATCTTATATCTATCCCAAAGTATAAACACAATACTTGAGAATGATGCTTGATCAAATTAACTAAGTAATACATGACATCCGTTTGGTCTGCGAAACCTTTGTATTTGCTGATAAGTTCCCCTATTTAATTTAAAAAATTAAATAGAATTTATATTAAGTTGGGTTCGAACATGCTTCCTGTAAGGGCAAGGCCCTATAGTTAATTACATCTTAAATGATTGAAATCACCTAAGAAGACTCTCGATAAAAATAAGGAAATATTATCTTCAAGGAATTTCAAAGGGTAGGACTTTTCAATGAGATTGGACGTAGAGGTGTGAAAGGGGATTGATTCAAATTTGAAACATTTTCTTGTAAGGTCCAAAGGAGGAAGAACTAGGGGATGTCATGGATCCAGAGGAGAGCCTCGGTGACTTCCCAAGCTATCCTAATGTTTGGCTTCAGTTTTGAGGAGAAATATTTAGGTGTTTCATCCTGTTAGTTATATTAATTAGGCTTNGCATGGGTCCAAGTGGGTGCAAATGACCAAAACTTGGGTTTGGGCTAGGTTATCCATGTCAATTAGCTCAATTAATTCGCAAATGACCAAAAATTGGGTTTTGGGCTAGGTTAGCCATGTCAATGGCCCAAATAGTTGTTTGTTGGTGTATATGATCATAAGGAACAACTTTGGTGAAGGATGGAAGTGGTTTTGAGCTCAATTTAAGGGACTGGTGTAGATGATCACAAGGAACAACTTTGGTGAAGGATGGAAATGGTTTTGAGTTCAATTGGGGGTGTAGATGATCATAAGGAACAACTTTGGTGAAGAATGGAAGTGGTTTTGAGCTCAATTGAATGGTAGATGATCACAAGGAACAACTTTGATGAAGGATGGAAGTGGTTTTGAGTTCAATTGAAAGGTTTGGGTTTGGGCTAGGTTAGCCATGTCAATTGGCTCAATTGATTGTTGAATTTGGTGTAGATTGGGTTTGGGCTAGGTTAGCCATGTCAGTTGGCTTAATTGATTGTTGCATTTGGTGTAGATGATCACAAGGAACAACTTTGGTGAAGAATGGAAATGGTTTTGAGCCCAATTGAAAGGTCAATTTGAAAACAAAACTTGGGTTTGGGCTAGGTTATTCATGTCAATTGGCTCAATTGATTATTTCATTTGGTTTAGATGATCATAGTTTGGGCTAGGTTAGCCATGTCAATTGGCTCAATTGATTGTTGCATTTAGTGTAGATGATCATAATAAATCTTGGTGAAGGATGGAAGTGGTTTTGAGTTCAATTGAAAGGTCAATTTGAAGGAATTTTGAACTTAAATCAAAAGGATGGAAATGGTTTTGAGTTCAATTGAAAGGTCAATTTGAAGGAATTTTGAACTTTAATTAATTTGGCCATGTTGGGCTAGGCTTGGGTCTAGCTTGGGCTAGCCTTGGGCTAAGTCTAAATTGATTATTATAAATGGTCAATAGGGACTTTATGAAGAGTTTTGAACATGAATTGGAAGCCAATTTCAGGTTAAGGAAATCAATTGGGTGAAATTTGGGGACTTAGCCAATTTGGGGCTAAATTTGGGAATAAGGCAATCAATTGGGTGAAATTTGGGGACTTAGCCAATTTGGGGCTAAATTTGGGAATTTTTTTAGGCCAAAATCAAATGGATTTGAGGCTTCACCAATGTCAATTGATGGTTGATTTTGATATATAGAAATCAAATGGATTTGAGGCTTCACCAATGCCAATTGATGGTTGATTTTGATGTATATGAATTTCATAAAGAATCAAATGGATTTGAGGCTTCACCAATGCCAATTGATGGTTGATTTTGATGTATAGGAATGCCTCAAATGGATTTGAGACTTCACCAAGGCCAATTGATGGTTGATTTTGATGTATAGGTTTGCAACATTAATTGAGGCCAATTGACTAGGCTATGGGTTCAATTGGGTGAGATTAAGTCACGTGGCCAACATTGGGGTTTTGACCCAAATCAAAATTGGGCTCAAATCATGGATAAATTAAGCTTGGATTTGGTTTATTTTGGTCATATCAAAAGTTAATTTGTGCTTAAAATTGGAATTGGGCTCAATTAAGATCAAATTTATGGACATTTGAGATGGATTTGGGGAATTTTGGGTCTTTAAAGGGCAATTTGAGGACTTTGGTTAAAGATGGTCAAATTGGCCAAATTGGGCNCCCTAAGTCCTGGGTTCATTTTATTTTAATAAACTTCCAAATTTTAATAATTTAGAAATTTATTAACCTATCCTTTTCAATTAGGAAAGTGAGGTTGGTTTCTTCTTAATTAAGGCAAGGTTTCCAAAATTACACATTTGCCCCTAAGGCTCTAACACTTCATAATTACAATTAACCCCTTGTGTTTCAAAAATCCAAATAAACTGATTAAGATCAGAGGTTGCCCATTTTCCTCCTTGAATTAAGCCTAAATGTTAATTAAGATAAAATTTCCAAAATTACACATTTGCCCCTAAGGTTCTAACACTTCATAATTCATCAAATTTAATTCAAATAACTTTGAAATTTTTATATTTCCTCATTCATGGCTCAATTAAGACATGAGAGGAGAAAATGTGATTTTTCAAAATTTAATGTAATTTATATAATTATTTTAATGCAAAATAGGATTCTACAAAGAAAATTTCTAACTTGACCAAGGTAAATCCTAATCCCTTAAAATTTTTATTGGAGGTAGACATATACTACAGAAGCCTTTGGACTAAATTTCACAATTTTTTGAATTTTATTTGAATTTCAAGAATGATTTTAAGTTCTACGGTATTATTAAATATAAAATATTTTACATGGGGAAAATTAAGTTTCATATTTTGGAAAAGTCATCCTCAGGTTAGAGAACTCAGAGGATAACATTTTATCTTTTTTTTTAATTTTGTTTGATCTATTGGAATTATTTTTAGTAAAAACCCATTTTTAGCCTCTAAAAGGTATTTTTTAGCTTTGAAATTCAGTTTCTTTATTTAGAAAATCAGGAAAAATATTCTAATTATTTCTAAGTTCTTATGAAACAATTTAGAACATTTTCATGAATTTTATTATTTTTGTGATTTTTAGGGATTTTTAATTATTTAAATATTTAAAATAGGTTAAAAATTAAGTTTTTATTTTAAATATCATTTTATTTTTAGAAAATACCCCTGATCACAGAGAACTCAAAAAAATAATTTTTATAATTTTTTAAGTTATATTTTAATTATTGAAAACCATTTAAATGCCAATAATGTTATTTAACTTGAAAAATTAATTTCAGTTATCAAATGAACTTAAAATGCTTTGAAATTTCTATGTTGAGCTCTCTACATCCTAGAAAATAGTGGAGATTAAAAATCAAGTAATTTTGTTGTTTATATTTTTCAAAATTAATTATTTTGGTGATTTCANAAATTTTTAAGTTATATTTTAATTATTGAAAACCATTTAAATGCCAATAATGTTATTTAACTTGAAAAATTAGTTTCAGTTATCAAATGAACTTAAAATGCTTTGAAATTTTTATGTTGAGTTCTCTACATCCTAGAAAATAGTGGAGATTAAAAATCAAGTAATTTTATTGTTTGTATTTTTCAAAATTAATTAATTTAGTGATTTCGGGTTTGTGAAGATTAGGTGTATTTTGAATGACTTGGCTCATAAGAAATTTTCCTAAGGGTTCTCTGGTCATGTTAAACCTTTTAAAATTTTCTTGGATTTTTCTAAGCAACATGATGATTTCCATGATTAATTTAAGCCAATAATGCGTATAAACTTGAAAAATATGATTTTCTTTCTAGGGACCTCCTCTGACTTTGGAAAAATCAGGGAATGTTCCCTAAGACAGAGTGATAACATGCTAAAATTTGAAGTCATAACATGCATGGAGAATCAAAACATCCAAATCAATATTTAATCAATTAAAAATAAAATATGCATCACATGGACTTAAAATTATTTTCACAATGTTCTCCTTTGTTCAGTGAGCAAGAGAGTATTTTTATTTTATTTTTATGATTTTTCTACACCAAGATATGAATTTTTTAAGTTAGGGGTTATTTTCTTAATTATTTTAATCCCTATTTATCCATTTAAACGCGCGGAGCCACCTCAACCTACGACAACTCTGAAGCTCCAGGCGGTGCTCTCCTATTCGACGCTGCCATCCACCTCAGTGCTAACTTGGCCTGCGGCTTATGTTCTGAAGCACTGTCCGGCTTAATCTCGACCATCCATTCGATACACACGCGATCGAACGACGCTCCATCATCATCCCAGATAGCTTAGCCCGAGAACCGTCCATCTTGTAGCCTTAAGATCTCTCTCATTTCTTAACCAAATTAAGTAAATTTTTTTTGAATTCTCACATAGACTAGAGGAACATATACATATGGATATGATGACATGAAATCAACTCAAAAGAAATGGAGAGTTCAAATAGGCTCGGGAGGAAGAGAAGTTTTATACTTTTGCTCTAAGAAGTGAAGCTTTGATCAGAGAGTCTTGGCACGTTCGTTGGGGTCCAAAGAGGCTAGAGATTTAGCCTCTGGCCTTGGTGTAAGGCCTAGGTGGGATTTTAATCAAACCCAATTTTAAGTGTTGGCCTATAACTATTGTATAGGCTATTTCAGAGGGGGTTTTTATGAGTCTTTGGTTTTTTTCTCTGTTGAGAAGGTGTGGGCACAAGTAATTGAAGTTTGGTGGACTAAGGAAGTTTTTTGGCCTAGAACTATTGTATAGGCTATTTCAAAATTGAGTTTCCACAGTGGAATTCAGTGGGGGAAGAGGGTTGGATTGAACTGAGGGGATCTCAGAGAAGCTCTGTGAGAAGTTTGGGGCTCTCTCTCTAAGAAATTTTTAGAAAACATATTATAGTCTTGGAGGTGATTTTTTATGAAAACGGTCATGGGGTGGCTCTCAGGGCAAATATTTGGGTGCATTGTCGTGCTTAGGTGGAGGGTAGAGGAGCTCTACAATTTGATTTGGCTAAGTTGGCCTCTATGTTTGATTTGGGTTAAGTTCCATGTGGTGGGTCTTGGTTTTGAGCTTCTCCAATGACTAGGCCGACCAGCCATGGCAGGGGGAGGTGGCTAGGTGCTCAGAGCATCCAAGGGAATCTGTCAAAGCAACATAATGCAATGAGGTTTAGTTTTGGTAAGGGTATCTTAAGCATGTGCATTTTTGGAAATAAAATCCCTTAGTTTGTGGGACTTTTGGTCCATGGCTTAGTTTAGGTGGTTAGATGGGTTTTGGCTCAATCTTAGGGTCTAACAATGGCTAAGGTGGAGTTAATTTGATGACTTTGGGGTTGTTAGGCCATCTTTAATGCATAAGTTCAATGTGGGTTCAGGTGATCAAAGTTTGGGTTTAGGCTAGGTTAGCCAAGTCAAATGTCCCAATTCATTGATCAACATTGTGTAGATAATTGTTATAAAAATTTTTTTTGAAGGGTTGAAGTGATTTTGAGTTCAGTTGGTAAGTCAATTTGAGGCATTTTTGAAATTTGGTCAATTTGGACATGTTGGGCTAGACATGGGTTTGGACTAGACTTGGGATAAGTCCAAATTGAATGTTCCACATGAAAGATAGAGATGTTGTGGAGATTTTTCATGAGGGGATAGAGTGGAAATTTTGGGGTTAAGACCCTTAATTTGGTGAAATTTTGAGACATGGGCAATTTGGGGCAGATTTGGGACATTTGGACTTAGGTTGAAATCAAATGAATTTGAGGTCTCACCAAGACCAATTTAAGGTCAATTTTAAAGTATGGGGATGTTATGAAGGTTTTTTTCAATCAAATTGTGGCCAATTGAGTGGGCTATGTGTTCCATTTGGTGGAACCAAGTCATAGGAAAAAAATTAGGTTTTTGGTTTAAATCAAAATTGGGTCCAAATGATGGACTAATTGAGCTTGGATTTGGTCTAGATTGGTCATATCAAGGGTTAGTTTGAGTTTATAATGGAAATTGGGGTAAATTGAGACCAATTGGCTAGACATTTGAGGTAATTTGGGGAAAATATGGGTCTTCAAAGGGCAATTTGGGGGTTTTGATCAAAGATTGTCAAATTGGCCAAATTGGGTCATGTGATAGTTGAGAAAACTGAAATTGGGAATATTTGGGGGGTTTTGGAAAATTTTGGGATTTTTCGAAATTTTTGGAATTTTTGGCTAAGGAGGGGTATTTTGGTAATTTGGCCAATTTTAGTGATTTTGGGTGTTCTCAAGGTGTTTGAAATGATTTTTGAACCAATTTGTGATTTTTGGGTAGATTTGAAAATTTTGGCCAAATTTGGGGTCCCAAGGGTATCTAGGTAATTTGGGGGAGTTTAGGGGCAAAATGCTAGGTTGGGTATCTTGGTAGAGTTAGAGTACCAACCACCATTAATAAGCCATGGACCAATAGAAACCCCATTTTGAGTCCTCTATGTAGTGGTCTTAGCCAAACCCTAGCCTAGGGCAAATGGGTTTAGGGGACCACCTACATAAGGGACCACCTACATGAGTCTCCCATATCAAGAGACTAAAGCCAAGAAATTTTAGATTTAGGGTAGTGAGTGGTCGTGAGTGTAAATGATTGCAAGTGAGTGCCATAGCCCTAGAACAACTCCTAGGGTCAACCCTAAGGTTCAACAGTCCTAAGGGTGACTCATCTTGAGTTTCCCCTATAGTGACCCCACCTATTAAGTGCTAGAGGTTAGGATCAATATGTGGAACCTCAGGTTGAGTAGAGAAGAGTGTAGAATTTCTAATGGTGAGGGTTCCATGTCTAGTTTTCTAAGAATAGTCAGTATGAAAGTCCTATGGCTAGACCTTAGGCCAATAGAGAGGAAAAACTAAACCTCAACCAAAAGTGAGACAACAAATAGACCCCCAATTAGTGTGGTGTGCTGAGCAAGCACACTGCACGTATTGGCATTGACTGACAAGATCTACAAAAACCAATACAAACTCCTAAGTCAACAGACCCAAAAGTATGTGTAGAGTTGTGTGTGTGATTTGTTTCTTCTGAGGATATTAGTAGATGATCATTTGATTGAAATCAAGGAGTAGGGACTCTTGCTGAGGATCAAAGAGTGAATTTTGAGTTATGAAATTTCAGGTATTTATAAAGGATGGGAGTCAGTATATAGGTGCTGACCTCGAGGTAGGAATTGAATCAGATACCATAATTCATTTAAGGTGCTCTTGAAACTTATTTCAAAAGATGAGAATAGGATTGTGTAGGAGGACTGAATCGAGATGAAAAACGCAGAGGCTCACATCTGGCTCCAAAGAAAATATCTGCTACATTGAGGAGGGAAGTGCTGGGACTCACATCCAACTCAATAGATAACAAGAAAATATGTGTGTGTAACGTTAGGAAGGAAAGCACTAGGACTCACATCCAACCCAAGAGGTGAAAAGAGAATATGTGTGCTACATTAAGAAGGAAAGCACTAGGACTCACATCCAACTCAAGAGGTAATAAGAAAATATGTGTACGCCACATTATGAAGGAAAGCACTAGGACTCACATTCAACCCACAAGAGAATATGTGTGTTACATTGAGAAGGAAAGCACCAGGACTCACATCCAACTCAAGAGGTGACAAGAAAATTTGTGTGTGTCATGTTAGGAAAGAAAGCATTAGGGCTCCCATCAACCCAAGAGGTGACAAGAGAATATATGTGTTACATTGAGAAGGAAAGCACCAGGACTCACATCCAACTTAAGAGGTCATAAGAAAATATGTGTGCTTCACGTTAGGAAGGAAAGCACTATGACACACATCCAACCCAAGCGGTGACAAGAAAATATGTGTGTTACATTTCAAAAATGATGTCACAGATCAAACGTAAGTTAACGCCTAGAAAGGTACAATATATACTCCATGTTGAAGTATATCCAAAACATCTCATGCTATGAATACATTATAGGCTGAATATATCAGATACATATCATGTTGCTATAAAAAAGAAAGTGAACCCTCTGATCATCTGTATCAGGTATGACGAGCTCCTGATCGAGTAGACCTTCTAAGCCATGCTCAAGGATAAGAGTTCCCTTCGCATGTACTTAGAGGTACAACCCTCTCATAGCTCATACGGCAGTAGCTCTTCTAGTTTTGGGTCTGGTTGAAATCCATATGGTATTTTGATGTCTTCCATCCCTACGGAAGGTCACGGACACCCTACGATGTCGTACCCCTGGAATGCAATGTTTGGTGACATCTGCCCCATTGCATTTCAGAACCAAAATTGAACCAACTAGCAGTGGAATCTCTACAGTTCCACTAAACTTGCCAGGGCCGATGATATCGATTTCTTTCCTAAATAATATATTGCTCTTGCTCAAAAATGAGACCGTGCAGAACGGTCTTACAAAAGCATGATGATTGATGTGAGGAGGTAGGCAGTCACCTTCATCGTAGATGTTGATAACACAACTATTTGGAATGCAGGTAGCAGGCAAAATACTCCATTTGACCATTCTTTTGATCATCCACTTTATCATTGACGGTAGTGGATCTACTTGATTGTGTCTGAGGATCCTAGGCGGAATCCCTTGTCTATCATTTGTGAAGTTGTAGCAGTAGCCACACTGGATAGTATTCCTCCCTTTTCCTCGCATCCATTTCCTCGGCTTGAAATAGGTCCTTTCCATAAGTAAACCTACTCGACCTCTGTTTTTAAGGTCAAAAATGCAGTGAAGTATACTTTGTTCGTTAGTCTCTGAGAAGACTCTGGTATAGACTTCTAATCCCTCCAGTATGTTGATGAATTTTTCCTAAACTTCTTCGTAAAATTCAAATTCTCTTTTATTTACTTTGATTATTTTTTAGTACTCCATCGTACTAGGGGTCGGTAGCTATCACGGGCGTTCCTCCCTCTGAACATTGGCAGGAACCCAAACTGGCGCTGGTTGATCTGGTGAAGTACTTGGCAGTCGCTTGTTATTGAAAGCTACTAGGCCTCCAGCTGGTGTAGCTACCATGGAGGGAAGACGGCTGGGCCCTTCCATCAGATCTTGCTTTGTTATCAAGTTCTTACCTTTGTGTGATACATTATCTTTGGCGGTCACTTTCAGCAGTGAAGGCAATCCCACTTTCTCTTTGCAGCTGACTACATCCATGAGAGGACCTTTGTAGTCCTTGTCAACCTGGTTAAAATCCATGTTGAAGTCTATGGTACCGCCCTGCGGAGCCATCTCCTCATTTAATGCGAGGCTCCAACCATCCTTAAAAGCAAAGATTAGCCTCTATTCCGACATCTTTCTGTAGATGACAAAAAAAAACGTCAGTGGGCCAAAACTTGGCCTGAACAAGAACAAAACAAAGTATTTATTAAAGTGAATTTTAACTTGTTTTAGTGAAATTAATTACTTATTTATGTATGAATTTAATTTTTATGGAGCATTAAACTCAAAAGTGGACAGGAGAAAATTTGAAGTCTAAAAAATTTTCTCAAAATTTTCATTATATTAAGGTTAATTACAAAATTTTGACCCGGTCATAGACATTTGGCCACATAGATAACCCCAAAACCATTGAAGTTTCAAAGTTTCAAAGCAAGCAAAGGCAAGCGACATCAGGTTGCGTAATAGTTTTTCAGATATCATCCATTTATTGGTAACATGGGTCTTTTGCCCTAAAAGTCCACAAACTAGCAGGCTCCTCCTGTGTAGACCTTTTCAACGACAAATGGTCCCTCCCTAGTTGGCTCGAATTTTTCACCTATTTTGTGGCGTCCAAGAATAGGCCTTTTGAGCACAAGTACGAGGTCATCAACTCTGAATGTCCTTGGGCGGACCAATTTTTCATGGGCTTGTACCATCTTTGCCTAGTAAAGATCTAAATGTTGTTGTGCTTCTAGTCATTTTCGCTCGAGACACTCCAGTTCTTCAAGTCTGAGTTTTTCACTTTCTTCCATTATGAGTTGATTGACAACACAACTCTGAGAGACGGTGTCTGGATTTCTAGCGGCAGCATGGCCTCGGACCCGTACACGAGCATATAGGGTGTACAGAGAGTGGGAGTCCTAATAGTCGTCTGGTAGGCCCACAAAACTTCTAAAAGTTTGTTGTGCCAATCCCTTTTGTTTTCATCCATTGTTTTCTTTAAAATTTGTACCAGTGTTTTGTTGAAGGCTTCATCCAGACCATTTGCTCTGGGACAGTAAATTGTAGAGTATCTCTAATCTAGCCAATGTCTTTTGACGAAATTGTTGATCTTTGTGTTTCTAAAAGCTGTCCTATTGTAGGAAATTATTCTTCGCAGTGCTCCAAAATGATAGAAAATTTGGCTTTTAAAAAATTGAAGGACGTGTTTTACCGTAACTTCACGTAACGGTACTGCCTATACCCATTTGGAGAAGTAATCTGTAGCGGCAAGTATAAACATGTGCCCTTTGGAAGATGGAGGGTCCATCAGACCTATTATGCTGTTCCCTAACACTCAAATGGCCACGAGTCAATAGTTGGGTGTAGCACATTCGGAGGCTAGTGTAAGACCACCCCGTGCACTTGGCATTGGTGACATTTTCTAGCTATATCCATGCAGTCGGTCATCATTATTGACTAATAATATTCGTGTCTCTTGATCTTCATTTTCATTTTCGGCCCTTACTAGTGAGCGCCACACAATCTGGCCTATACATCTTTGACAATATTTTGTGCTTCAGCTCTGCTCAAACACCGTAGCCACATCTGATCGAATGATCTTTTGTAGAGAACGTTTCCTATCAGGGCATAAGACATGGCCCTTCTTATGATATGGTGTGCTTCAAACTTGTCTTCTGGTAGATTTCCAGTATGTAAATATTCTATTGATGGCTTGCACCAATCTTCACTGATGTCTGCAACTATATTTATTGCTTCTTCTTTTCCGAGCTTGTGTAGAGTTTTGAGATCGATCTGAGACAAGACTTATTTTCCTTGCACTATGATTTTAATAGAATCCTCTAGGGGACATGCCATTTCCTTAGAAATTTTTGCTAGAGCATCGACATGGGCAAAATCTCCCTTAAGAATCCAGTAGAAAGTCACATCAAGGATTTGCTCCAGGAGCTTCATCGTGTACTGATGGTATTCAACCTTGGTTTCAAAATTTTGTATTGTCCGGTGACTTTCTAGATGATGAGATGGGAGTCCCCATAGATGGCAATGTTTGTCATATCCATTGAGATTGTCATTCCCAATCCAGTGATTAAAGATTCATATTCTGCTTCATTGTTGGTGCACGAATCTGTCAGGTGGTATGAGAGCCTCAACATACCCTTATATAGCGTAATAAAGATCAAACCAATCCCTACTTTGCCTGGTATAACTGTGCCTGATACTTGGTCTTTTATGGTAGATGAAGCACCATCAAAGTACATCTCCCAGTGTTGCGCACTGGAGACTTCTATTTGTAATATTTGCTCATCTGGTAATTCATTGTTGAGAGAGGACCCAGTTGGCAGTGGGTGTGCAGCGAGAAAGTCTACTAGTAGTTGTGCCTTGATAGCATGGAGGGGAACAAAAGTTATATCAAATTGCAATAAGATCATTGACCACCTTGCTAAACGTCCGGAGAGTGTTGGTTGGGTCATCAGATATTGCAATGGATTAACATTCGAGATTAGGGTAATCTTATGAGAAAGCATGTAATGTCTAAGCTTTTAGGCGGCAAAAATTAAAGCCAGACAATGCTTCTCAATTGGTGGATACCTTATCTCCGTTGGTATTAGGCAACGAATCAAGTAGTAGAGTGCATCTCTTGGAATTTCTTAACCTCTACTACTTGATGATATTAGGCGACGAATCAAGTAGTAGAGTGCATCTCTTGGAATTTTACAAAGTTAGCATCTATTAATTTCTTAACCTCGACGATGACTTATTGTTCTACTTCGAGGCGCATTCTCTTGGAAGCTTGTTTTACTGGGGTAATGTGAATTTAATAATCGATTTTGGAAGTTTATAGGGAGTAAATCTCGCATAAAATTGCCAAAAACCAACATTTCAAACTCCAAAAATTGTCATCTCGTTGTTCTCGTCATCGACGGCATCGATTGCGCCATCGACAAGCCTTGAGAATTAATTGTCTGGACTCCTGAGAAAAACCCGTCGGTGGCGGCTTCGGGCCCGCCATCGGTGCCGAAGGCAAAAATTTCACAGTTTTGCTCTAGTCCGAATGCGTTCCAATTTTTTCCAGATCCAATTTTTATGATGATTCAAGGGTAAATACGAGTAGTAGAGTTCAATACTACCACAAATTAATGATAATTTCAAAAAAAAACACTATAATCATAATAAAAACAAAGATAACTATGGCNTTAATATGGAATGATACAGGTGGAAAGAAAAATTCTAAATATAAATCATACCTCAGTACTTTAGGCATTTTCTTCTTTCTAAAATTTTTTCAATTCCTTCTAAAAATTTTTACTTTAACTGGTCTATAATATGAGTAGCTTTCTATACATATAAAGCATTAGAGAATTTTTAGGCTAATAAAATTTTGAAATAAGCACAAAACTAAAAATTATACAAACACAATATTTCACTAACACATCACAATACTAAATAAAAACAATTACAAATACATCACAATGAAAAGAAAAATCCCATCACATTACAATTTTACAAAATACTAATCAAAGTCTATTATAACTACACATGCAAATTTCAAACTACAACACTAAACATTTAAAACTATACTTAAAAATTATCTAACTGCAAACATAAAATAAAATTTAGAATAAAATGAAAGTACAAACAAGCATACATCTATCTCTATCACAAAATCACAAAATAAAAGTACATCAATCACTATCATATATCAAAATCTCATACTATATCCTCGTCTCCCTGGTCAGCAGGTGGATTGGGCTGATACTGAGTATAATGGGGGCTTTCAGGAAAAGTAACATCAGGCTCACCTCTGTAGTGGCGGGCCTAAGCTTCGTAGTAAGCTAGCTCGAAGGCAAAATGCCTCTGTAGTTACTAACTAATTCTTTCATTTATTTTCTCTATACTCTTCTGTTGCAAGGTTAACTCATTCATTAAATCGTGAACCTTTAACTTATAAATTCTATGCTCTTCCGCTGCAAGGTCAACTCATTCATCAAATCAGAGAGGCTTTCATTTATTAATTCTATGCTCTTCCGCTGCAAGGTCAACTCATTCATCAAATCAGAGAGCATCCTTTCACTTATTAAGTCTATATTTTTTTGCTGCAAGGTCAACTCATTCATCAAATCAGAGAGGGTACGGAACTAGAGGAAGGAAGGTCATAACTAGTAGAGGGGATATCTCTACTAGTAGAAGGTTCTTTACTCCTACTCCCAGATCTCCATCCTTCATGGGATTCATACATCTTTAAATTATCTTTACTAATGGGTTTCGTAAGGTAAACCCATTATTCATGATCTCCAGCTTCAACTCCATAAAGTTGGCAAAGTGCATAAATGAGGTCAGGAAGTCTCAAACCTCCACTTGATTCACTCCTTGTCGTGGTCAAAATATTTTTATAAATAATTCTCTCCACATTTATAGTCCAATTGTTCTGAATACAAAAATTCAGAATAACTCTATCTCTTGTTACCTCACTATGTTGATAGGTCAGTAATAGAGTAGTGGAAATACAATAGTGCCACACTTTAGATGTGGCATTCAACATGGAAGCAGAAAAATTTACATGTTCTCGCTGCTTTATCTTCCATGTCCCTTTCCCATCAGTGAGAAAGTTAATGACATCGTTCAGTGGGCCTTCCTTTATACCGAAGGTTTCATAATTACAGATATAGGAGTATGAGACTTCATAAAATGAGTTAATGCGGGTGGCACTAAACTCAACAGAAAACCCTCTTACTCGAACGGTTCCGTCCTCAGAATAGAACGCATTGGCATATAATTCTTTCACAACATTCACAACAGCCTTATTGGTGGTATAACAGAAATTTTCCCACCTCTATTCGGTAATAACTCGTTTTACTTCTCCTCCTGGACTCTAAAAAACAAGATCTTGTATACATTTCTTCCCTTGAAATATTGAGGTAAATCTCGACTGAGCCTTTGCATTGATGAAGCGAGACTCGTCATACTCAAGTCACCTCTTTTATCACAGAGCCATTTCAATCTAATCAAAATTATATAAAAAATTTTTGAAATACACTTCAAATACTCAAATAATGGCTTCCAAGAGTGACTCTAGGAGTTCAAAACTTAGTTCCATGAATTTCTTCCAAATATTTTCTCCACATTCCCAATTTTTTTGGATCTCCTCAATGTAGAAGAAATTCAAAATGGAAAGCAAATATTTTTAGGATGGTTTGAAGCTCTTACCGAGAGATGATAAAATTTGGTGTCTTGAGCCTTGAAATCGTCCCAAATCCAAGATCTTCTAGCCCTAGATCAAATTTTTTTAAGAGGAAGGGGATGATGACTAGTGGCTGTTGACTTGTCAAAATCACAGTTAAAAGTATTTTTTTTGGTATCTCGTCGTCGGTGTGATCGTCAATGCCGTCGGCGGGGTTGTTATCGCCATTGGCGAGCTTTATGAAATTAAATAGCCTAAGTCTCGGGAAAAATCTACCGTTGGCGGCGTCGATGGCGAGACGGCAAGATTTTCAAAATTTTTTCAATTTCCAGATTTTTGCAATTTTGATCAATTTCAAGCCTTGTCTACATTTGTTTAATCATTCTAGACATAAATTTAAGTGATTAAATGATGTACTAACACAAGTAAATATTCACAACATAAAATATTACAATTATAAATAAAATCTAAGGGTTACAATACACGTTACACTACACACATAAGTTTGGTATTTTCTCAACCTTAATACATCAATTCAGCGTCGCAATCAAAGCCACAACACTCTAAACGCTGAAAACAAAAATTTTATGTGCAATCTCAACTAAACTGAGATCTAAATACAAAATTCAAAAGTAAAGCAAACACATAAGTTCAAATCAAATCTCACACATAGACATATAGGTAGTAAAGTAAATCTACTGCTGCTCCGATTTAATGCTTATTTCTCCTCTGATATCGCCCATCGATTGAACATGAACGAAGAGGTTATAGAAGGGTCAGTATGAGAATTCTTCACTAGATTCCTCTTCTATAAATCCCATCTTTCTCATCAATCATATCAAACTTCCTTCGATATGTACAGAGTGATCAAAATTCTCTTTCATCCTCCAGTCTAGATGATTAAAACAATCAGAGATATTGTTAATTGCATTCATAATATTTTGCACCTCTTTCTCCAGTTTCTTGATTCTGCGTAGGATCACTAGTGTCTTGTCCGGAACTAGAGGCTCAATAGGAAGTGAATTCTGAGATGATTGATCTATAATAATAGTCATATCATTCTCATCTTCATTGGCTGGGAACTTCTGGGTTGGGTTCAAAGGCTTCCAACGTAGAAGTACCTTTTCCCAATTCATATAAGATACTTGGAACTGACTGCAGAGTAAGAAGATTGTTGAAGGATGTCCAAGTCCATAAATTGATCCATGAACAATCAGGCCTAAAACAAACTTCATAATTATCGATCCAATATCAATCAACAGTCCCATTTTAATACAATAATTCAGAATAGCACTTTCTTTAGTAACTTTACCTATCCTCATTTTCGGTAATAGTTTTGTAGAAATGAAGAAGTTTTGGTGTTTAGAAACGGGGTTTAGAAGTGTAGCAGAGAAACTAACATACCCATTTTCTCTCATTTCCCAGTCTTCAGTCTTGTCCGTAAAAAATTGGCAGATCTCTTCCATTAGATTTCTTGTCGAGACGAAGTTTGAATAATGACAGACAGGAACATTATCAATCATATATAACTCTTTAATCCATGCAGGAGTAAAATTTATCCATCTGCCTCGCACATAGACGAGCCCCTGGTTCATTCCAAGCAAATTAGCATAAAACTGCTTCACCACAGGAATGACTACGGCGGCAGTAGTGTAGCACAACACTTCCCATCGTCGCCGCACAATCATCTCTTCAATTACTGTAGAAGGATTGTTCCTCGATTCATGAATCCTCTTTCTTTGATTAATCTCCTCTTTGTCAGCACTTTTTTGAAGATTTGTTGCGCCTCGAAACTAATGAACTTTCTCCGGTTGAACACACAAAATCTAGGGTTTTCAGTGGAAATGGAAGGCATAGGGATAAATTTGGTGGAGTTTTTATTCGTTTTTGGGTAATATGAATTTAATAATCGAGTTTGGAAGTTTATAGGGAGTAAATCTTACATAAAATTGCCAAAAACTGACATTTCAAACTCCAAAAATTGTCATCTCGTTGTTCTCGCCATCGACGACATCGATTGCGCCATCGACAAGCCTTGAGAATTAATTGTCTGGACTCTTGAGAAAAACCCGCCGTCGGTGGCGNTGTCAGATAATTCATGATATTCTAATCTCGATAAATGATCAGCAATTTGATTATCAGTTCCCTTTCTATCAAATTCTTGCATCAAAAGTATCCATCTAATTAACCTTGGTTTGACATCCTTCTTTTGTATCAGATATTTAATAGTAGAGTGATCAGTGTGCACAACACATTTAGTCCTAGTTAAATAAGATCTAAATTTGTTACAAACATACACAATAGCCAGTAACTCTTTTTCAGTAACAGTGTAGTTGATTTGAGCATCATTAAGAGTTTTACTAGCATAGTATATAACTTTAAAAATCTTATCATACCTTTGTCCAAGAACAGCTCCAATAGCATAATCACTAGCATCGCACATCAGTTCGAATGGTTTCTCCCAATTAGGTGAAACTATTATAGGGGCTGTGATTAGCTTTTCTTTTAATAACTCAAAAGAATTTTAACAGTCTTCAGTACCCAATTTTCTTGTCCTTTTCTAAAAGTTGACATAGAGGTTTGGTAATTTTTGAAAAGTCTTTAATATAACGCCTGTAAAAACCAACATGTCCAAGAAAATTTCTAACCCCTCTTACATTAGTAGGAGGTGTTAATTTAGATATAGATGTCCAAGAAAATTCCTAACCTTTCTTACATTAGTAGGAGGTGTTAATTTAGATATAACTTAAATTTTTGCAGGGTCTACTTCCATACCATTTTTTGAAATTTTATGCCCTAACACAATTCCTCTTACAACCATAAATTGACATTTCTCCAAATTTAGAACTAAATTAGTTCTTTCACATAACTCCAAAACTTTTTCAAGATAAGCAAGCATCAAATGATGTTCCAAATAAGGAGAAATCATCCATAAATACTTCTATTCCATCATCAATTAACTTACTAAATATAGACATCATACATCTCTGGAATGTTGCAGGTGCATTACATAATCCGAAAGGCATTCTTCAAAAAGCAAAAGTTCCAAAAGGACTAGTAAATATTGTCTTTTCTTGATCCTCATGAGCAATTCGAATTTGATGGTAGCTCGTATATGCATCTAAAAAAAAAATATTTGTGCTCAGCAAGTCTATCCACTATTTGGTCTAAAAATGGTAAAACGAAGTGATCTTTCATAGTGGCAGTGTTTAATTTTCTATAATCAATGCAAATATTCCACCCAGTAACTTGTCTGATGGGTATTAATTCATTATTCCCTTGTGCTTTAGCAGTCACCCCTCCTTTCTTAGAAACACAATGAATTGGACTTATCCAATGACTACCCAAAATAGAATATATAATTCTAGTGTCGAACCATTTCAAAATTATTTTCTTGACTAATTCTTTCATCATTGGGTTTAATCTCTTTTGTGGATCAACTCTTGGTTTATATTGTTCATCCAGTATAATTTTGTGTGTACAAATCAAAGGACTGATTCTTTTAATATCAGCTAAGGTCCAACCAAAAGCTTTCTTATATCTTTTTAATGTATCCAAAAGTCTTTGCTCTTGCAAATCATTTAACTCTGAAGATATAATAACAGGTAATGTAGATGAGTTTCCCAGAAACACATACTTCAAGTGGTTAGGCAATATTTTTAACTCAAGTTCAGCTTGTTTTATAATTGTCGGAACTAGAATCATATCAGCATTTCCTGTAATATCCAGCATCTCAAATATTTCTTTAACATATTCTAATTCTTCATTTTCTATTTCGTCCAAAATAACTTCATCTTTGTCTTCCAAATATTTTTTCTCTACAAAATATTCTTTAAAATGCTCGTTCAATAGATGCTCACTAATTTCCATGCGAAAACATTCATTATCTCTTTCAACAACATTATATTTTATAGATTTCACAATGTTAAAAGTCACTTCTTGATGGTTAACTCTCACAGTTAATTCTCTTTTTTGAACATCTGTCACAGCTCTTCCAGTAGTTAAAAAATGTCTCCCTAAAATTATAGGTATTTTTAATCTATCATAGCTTTTCCAGTAGCTAAAAATGGTCTCCCTAAAATGATAGGTATTCCTTTATATTCCTCATATCTATCATAGCTTTTCCAGTAGCTAAAAATGGTCTCCCTAAAATGATAGGTATCTCTTTATCTTCCTCCATATCAACAATAAAATCCACAGGAAAGATAAATTTATCAACTTTTACTAACACATCTTCTATAACTCACTTAGGATAAGTAATTGGATGATCCGCTAACTGAAGAGTTACAAAAGTAAGTGACTTCTTCTAATCCTAATCTTTTGAAAATTGATAGAGGCATAAGATTAATGTTGGCTCCATGATCACATAAAACTCTTACATAAAACCTTTCATCGATAGCACACGGTACAGTGAAACTACTTGGATCTTTTAATTTCTTAGGAAGTTTTTTCTGAATAATTGTACTACACTCTTTGCTAAGTGCAACAGTCTCTTGATCAATCAACTTCCTTCTCTTATTTAAAATATCTTTCATAAACTTCACATAATTGGGCATTTGCTCTAAAGCTTTTACGAAAAGAATTTTTACAGTTAACTTCTTAAGAATTTCTAAAACCTTGTAAATTTGTTTATCCTTTTTGTGTTGCTTCAATCTTTGAGGAAATGGTGGTGGAGGTTTCTCCACAGTAATTTTAATTGGTGTAAGTGGATATTCTAAATCTAGGTATTTATGATCCTTTTCTTTTTCTGTATCCACTTTCTTTTTTTTTTAGTTTATGTTTCTTTCTACACTCTTGTTTCCAATTCTTTTCTACTTTATAATTGTATCACTTTTATCTGTTCTTTTCCTTAATCTTTAGGATTCGGTTCCAAAGTGCTAGGAAAAGTTCCAGATGTTTGGTTACTAAGCGCAATAGCCATATGCCCCGAATTGGTTTTCAATATTTTTGATAGCAGTTCCTTGATTATGTAACTGGTTTCCTTGAATTTATAATTGATTTTCTTGATTCTGCAATTGTTGACCCATGTTCAGTTCAACTCTTCCATAGACAAATTCTTTTCATTAAATTTAGTGTTACTGTTAAATCCTGGAGGATAAGAAGGTCTATAATTAAAATTTCCTTAGTTGGATGAATTTCCCAATGGGTTTACTGGGTTGTTTTCCCATTGTTGATTTATAGAAGAATTGTTATTCTAATTAAAGTTAGGATGATTCTTCCAACCTGGGTTATAATAGTTCAAATAAGGATTGTTGCGTCTATTAAAAATAGCATTTAAAGTCTCATAAGAAGGTTGAAAATCCACAAATTGCCCGGATGAATTCTCTTCCATCATAGTAGGTGTTGGAGAATTNCTTAGCTCTTGGCCAACACCCAAGGTTAACCCTAAGGTACAACAACCCTATAGGAACTCTTCTTGAGCTCCCTTATATTGACCCTACTACCTACTAAGTACTAGAGGTTATGACCAATATGTAGAACTTCAAGTTCAGTAAATAGGTGTGTAGAATTTGTAATGATGAGAGTTCCTTTTCTAGTTTTCTAGGAATAGTCAATAGGAAGTCCTATGGCTAGACCTTAGGCTACTAAAGAGGAACACTTGACCTCAACCAAAAATGAGGTCTACAAATGGACCCCCAATAGGGGTGGTGTGCTGGGCAAACACACTACGCGTATTGGCATTGACCGACAAGATCAACAAAACCAATACAAACTCTTAAGTCAAGAGACATAAAAGAGGCGTGGGATTGTGTGTGCTATTTGCTTTCGCTAGGGAGTATAGCAGGTGAATATTTGATCAAAGTTAAGAAGTAGGGACTCTCGTTGGGGATTGGAGAGTGGATTTTGAGTTATGAGAATTCAGGAATTTGTAGAAGACGGTAATCAGTGTGTACGTGTTGACCCCAGGGTGGAATTTGAAATTCAAATATTAATTTTAGTAGAGGGTCAAAAGTTAATTACCGATCATGAAAAGAAAGGAATCAGAAATTAGGGACTAATCACAGGACAAGGATTGAAGGTTAAGGATCAATCACAAGAGAAAGCGTCAGAAGGTATGGACCAACCTCAAAAGGGTGAATCAAAATTTAGGGACTGATTTGAAAATGAGAATTGAAATGTAAGGATCAATCTCAGAAGAGAGCATCGAAAGGTAAGGACCGACCTAAAAAAGGTGAATTAGAAGTTAGGGACTGATTCAAAAATGAGAATTTAAATGTAGTGATCAATCTCAAAAGAGAGTATCAGAAGGTAAGGATCGACATCAAAAGGGTGAATTAGAAATTAGGGACTGATTCTAAAATGAGAATTGAAAGGTAGCGATCAATCTTAAAAGTGAGCATC